>VZTD01005270.1:357733-495571 GCA_013397725.1 Rhagologus leucostigma
CAGCGCGCGGGAGGCGCGGGCAAGATGGCGGCGGGCCGGCCTCGCCCCCCCTCAGCCCCACAGCTCCGGGCGCTGCCCCGGCGGGCGGCTCCGCCACACGGCCCGGCGCGACGGGGGAGGGACAGCCTGGTTGCTACAGGCGACCGGGAGCGGTGGGTGTGGATCAGGCCGTCCTGTGAGGGGGAGACGGGCTGTCTGTCTGAGCCAGCCCCTCCCGTCATTCCCGTACTGCCCGTGGGGAGACTCGGACTCAGCCTGAGGGGATCCCGGTGCTTGTGAACCCAACGGTCCTTTAGGCTGTACAGGCCCGCCCGTCCAGAGTGGGAGTTGTGTGTGTGTGGGGAGAGGCACCCGCGCTGAGGAAATTCACTGTGAATTCCTATAAAATGCCACATGGTGTATGAGTATTTGCATCTTAGAAACTGCTAATGTCGTTCCTAGCATAAACCCGTGGTCTTCCTTTGCTGTCAGAGACAAAATCACGGCTGACAGCACAGTAGGTCTCGCAGTGTATTCAGGGTCTATCTTCTCTATGCAGTTCTCTAAATACAGGTTCTTGTTTCTGCATTATTTCCAAATGGCCTGCCCTACTGGGAAAATACGTGGGTCCTCGTGTTTTTTCCTCATATGTGTATGTCGGTTTAATTAGCTTTTATTATACCTCGATTACAATCGAGTCAGTTTGGTGTACAAAAGGTGTTTTCTAAGATGCCTGTGTTTGAAGACTCAGTGGTGGGCCTGAAGTGATTCTGAAGTACAATCTTTGTTTTCAAAAACTCAACTTCCTTCATCTAACTGCAGAACATTTTGGTTTGTATGGGTTTAGAAGGTTGTCTTAAGGCACACAGGCATCTGTGGGCTTGTTGACACAGGTTGACTGTGTCCTTTTAGAAAATTCAGCCATTTATGTAAATTGAGAACAGGTGAATAGCCTGCTTAAAACAGTGTCATTAATGGTAAAGACCAACAAAATCTGACTTAGGATCTGATTAAAAGTTAATCTTAGTTTTTTACCTAGTTTTGGATAATTTAGAAGTGTCTTTAATATCCATTTAGCATCTGATTCTTCTGGAGGGTACGATTAGAGTGTTTGCACTCAAATCAGCAGCTGTCTAGAATTTATCAACCTTGAAGCCAAGGGTTTAACTTTATTTCGGAATTGTTAACACTGTTCTGGAAACTCTTGATAAACCTATAAATATTTACTCCTGTATACTTTCTTCACTCTTGGCAATGGTTCTGTATTCATAGCTGCATAAAGTATTCACTTTCTCAGAGCTGGCTTGTACAGGAGTCTTCACATCTTACAGTTAAATGAGAACAGAAGTTCAGGTTTTATTTTGCTTCATCATTAATAACTGATGCTGATTGTTAATACATCTCTGATTCATTTTCCTTTTTGAACTGATAACCAGCTTGCCCAGTTCTCTGTCACAGGAAAGATTATTCTACTTGCATCACTGTTCTAGAGCAGTCCCTGCCATGATTTGTCTGAAAGTTTTAATATTCTTTGTTCTGTTTACTATCTAACCACATATAAAATCACATTTTTCTGTAGTGTCACTCTCTTTTTGTTTTCTTCTTGGACTTTTGGCTGTTTTTACTACGGAGCAATGCAAACACTTTACAAATAAAATTGTCTTCTGAAAACGTTACTGTGTTCATATGATGTCCATGACCTAGATGCTGCCAGCAAGCTGAAAGTAGTTTTGGAAATGGTTTAAGGTAAAATAATTAATTGCATTTATTTTGACACAGGTATGAAAACTCAATGGGGTCGTCCAAAAATGTAATAAGTGAGCCTGTTGATGCAGAAGAAGGCTATAACATGATGGTAAGACATTCAGTAACTATAACACTATATGATAAAATATTTTTTCAACAGCAAGAAAAACTAATTTTTCATGTTGGGATTCATTCATAAATTGGTTCATTTGTACCTTCTATGAAAGTATTGATTCTAGGAGTTAAATAAATTTTATTCATTTACACTATGGAGAGAAACCTTCAAAAGGGAATTTTACTGTAGAATAAATTTAAATATTTCTTCTGTTTTGCATAATTTCTAGTTGTGTTAGTATATGGGGTTTTTTGCATTCATTCTTTTTCAGCTGATTCCCATTTTAAACTGCTTTCATCCAACCTGTGCTGTAGTGCAAGACCTTAATGTTTGGTTACACTTAAGAGTGTGGTGTTCTTAGAAGGAGCTAAGGTTAGAGCTGAATTAATTTTCTTTGGGAATGCAGTGGATGAAACTGGTGGATTTGTTTACATCAATATATTTATATAGATGAACATCATTAAAAGAAGAATCCTCATGAAAGATCCTTTAGTATTTATAGCCATGAAAAGAAGCAGTACAGACTAAATAACAAACATTTGCTATTTAAGGCTGAACTATTTCTGGTCACTCCTTTGGCCTGAGGGATGATTGTATCCAGAGCACGTTGCACAAGGTAACTTCTTTGGACGGTTGAGTAGCAAAAAGCAGGGATTCAGGTTGAGGGAGCAGTCAAAAACCAGGTATCGGTATCATGTCACTTGTATGAGGGAGGGTGCTACAGCTAGCTCTTGTCAAATGAAGAGGCTGTTCATACCCCCTCTGGCCTTTGGCACAACAATTTTCAGTTCTCGGTGGCTGTGCACTTCCTCCTGTTGCTGACTCCTGTTTGGGCTTCCCTCAAGGGTTTGTTGGTTTCTTTTGACTGATGTCCAAGTTACGGAGATGAGAATTTTAAGTTAGGCTCTAGTTTCATTATACCAAATACCTTGAAATGTCGTGATGAGATACTTATTGTTTCCTTTTAAGCCTTTCTGGCTTGTATAAAAATAAGTAATTTAGAAGGTTAGTTTGTTGTGGACTGATGCAAGGTTTTACACTCACGTCATTAAGCAACAAGGGATTAAAAACCCAAACCAAGCTTGCTACAGCTGAAATGGTCACTCTTACTAAAAATTCCTAGCAAGAATAGGCAATTAGTTCTATAGGATAAGGATAGACTAGAACCAGTTCAGTACAGATTTTGGGGTTTTTATGTGCTTTATTTGGGTTACTTTGGGCCAGTGTATGTAATTTGCTGTATTTATTGGATTAGGTTTTCCAAAACTTTGCTGATACAGCAGTGCTGTTTTTTCTTCTGTTGTGTTGCCTGGTCATGTCTCTGGGCAGGTCTGTGAAGCACTAGATGGCACACTGTGACTTCCAAACAGGCAACTGAAGACATCTGGATGAGAGAAACCCAAGTTAAAAACTATTATATTAACGTTAAAGTAGCAGGAGTTTCTCATTTGTGTTGTTTCCTACTGCCTTAATAAATTCTAGCCACTCATCTGCTATATTTGTTTTTAGTATAATTTTACTGTATTTTCTTTCTAAAGATGTAGAAGTGGTTGCAGGCTTGAGCTTTATGATGGTAAGAATGAAAAGAGGAAAAATGCACCTCCTGATTAGTCCTATAGGAAAGCAGTCTGTTCATGCCTAAAATAATATTTAGGTTTATTTAACTTCTTTGTGGTTAAGTTTGCCAGTGTTTAAAGCTAACATGGTCAGCGGTTTTGTGCTGTCATGGTACATAAGTTTATCATTACCATACATAGTTCCGCTTTGTTGCAAATTATTTTCTGAGGATTAATTTTCCTACACTGTAGAAAAGGCAAGATTTTATCTGATTGACATCTGCCAGTTGATACAAATACTTCTTAATGTATTTGGTTTCAAATGTCTTGTGATGATGCATTTCACAAGTGCAAAGAAATATGTTAGGTAAATAAAGTGCATCCCCAGTGTCTCTTATTTTGTCTTTGAGTAGTTGCATCTTTGTAGTAACAGCCCATCACAGTTGCTAGGAAATACTTTCTAGGTTCTTGTCTTCTCAGTGAGAGAGGTGGGCTTTTATACATGTTTCAGATGGTTCCCATAAATCTCATGCCTTTCTTCAGGCTCTCACCAGTCACTAACACGTGTATTTTGGTCTTGTGCAGCCTTTAGCTTGTATAATTAATTCTAATTGACTCAAGGTAATTGCAACATTTGTGAAGTCTGCTGCGATGCTCCAGAAGCATTGACGAGCAATTAAATGAAAGTGATGTGGTCTAGACATACCCATATTGAGGGCTGGGTAGTAACTCCCATGACATGGTGATGAATCAATCTGCTTATATGCAGAAAAATGGGGATGAAAATGGGTGCAGTTTCAGATAAAACCTGAAAACCTGTTTCAGATATTTGAGGAAAATTCAGCACCTGTGCACCCCACTTTGGATGATGTAACCACACACTGGATGAAATTAACGTATCAAACCAAAGATTACTCTTTCTTGTTTGCCAGTCCATGTATTTCTTGTTTTCAGGCTTCTTTCCAACGCTCTAACAGCCATGACAAAGTGAGGAGAATAGTGGCAGAAGAGGGACGGACAGCAAGGAACCTGATTGCGTGGAGCGTTCCACTGGAAAACAAGGAAGATGATGGTATGTGTTTAACAGTCTTCCACCAGGTCTTTGCGCTTCCATTCCTCTGTCAACTGGAGTTGCTCATCTGGAAACATTTTTCTTACATAGAATTTCTCTATTAAAAAAGGTTCTGTTTAGCATACATAGTATGATTTAGAAGTTTTTTTCCAAAATGTGCCTTGCAGTTGACAGATCACTTTATGAAAATTTCCAGTGACAGATTAAAAACTGTTTTAATTTTTCTGCAAGTAACATCTACGACTTTTTTTTTCTGCTGATATTATCAAGATAGTTGTGTAACACAATCATGTTGTCCTAAAGTGATCTCTTGTAACTTGGGAATTCAGAATTGCAGAGAGGACTTAGAACAATCTTAACAAATTGCTCTCTGTGTTCTAAAACAAAGAAGTTTAGAAGTTTCTTTTGGGATCACTTCAGCTTTGGTAAATGCCAGTGAAGAATCTCTAAAGAAGGGGATATGTGGGGACAGCATTCTGTAATGCAAGTCCTCAGAGCAGTTTTGTTACTGTTGTAATACTTTCTTGTGGTATGATGACTTAAGAAGACAGGAATTGACTTTTATTTATATCCTAGTCAAGCTGTTCCAGATGTCTGAATGCTGTTTTTGAGGACTTCATCTCAAGTATTTTTGTAGCTCGCATGTCCCTGTCCAGGTGCTGCAGCTTTTGAGTGTCTAAAAGTAAATTTTTTTATGCTATGAAGGTGGTTGAACATGGGAACCAGTTCCCTAGAAAAGCTGTGGGCATCCTCTTCCTTGGAGATGCTCAAAACCTCCCTGGACATAGTCCTGGGCAGCCTGGAGGTTGAGCTAAATGATCTCTAGAGGTTCCTTCCAACCTCAGCTGTTCGGTGATTCTGCCAGTGGAAAAGATATTTCTAAGAAATGTTACGTCTTAAGTTGCAAGATAATTAACCCTATGTCTGATGCAAAGTTTAAACCGTCTTTAGCAGAATAGAATTGGGGCCCAAAGTATTTCCAGATTCCAAATTACACTTCTGGGGAAGGGAGTGATATGAATGAGTGTGTGGTAAAGAAACATGCGGTATATTTCTAGCAGTATTTTTGAGTAAGTTTTGGTTTGACTCACTTTCTGTTTAAAGAGTCTGTTATTTTTTAATACTACCTTGCTTGTAGTATTATTTTAGAAACTCTAAGACTTTTTCTTTAAAAATGACTGTGATTTGTAGATGAATGTTTGCTCTAACAATTTCTGCTAAACCATGATGTATGTAAAAGTGAATTTTTAGCTTTCATTAAATAGTAGTTATGTACAGTAATTAAAATCCAAGTAGCTGTATTCATTTCCTTCTTTTGGTTGTATTAGCCCCACTGTAATTTTTAAACTTTGTCAGTGGAGCTTTCTTGTTAAAATTTCTTAAAATTAAATTATAGGCTGACCTTTTTGCACAATGCAAAGGATCTGATGATTATTGCCTGATGGAAGATTTCCCTGTGAAAAGGAACTTGTGGTTAGTGAAAGCCTGCAGAGCCAGATCTGTTATCTCTTGACCCTTGCCTGGCATGGAGGATGTTTATATTGGTGTCACTGAGCCCTGGTTCATTTTATGCTGATCTTTCCATATGTGCTGTGTCCCTGAGGGGTGATACAGCAATATTATGAATTAGGACAGTTCCAACTTGTTCAAGGGTTGTGTAAATCAGGCCAAAGGTCCAGGGTGCCTGTGCCAATCCTGCCACTCCTCTGTACAGAGCAGAATTTTGTCTTTGGGCCGTTTCTTCTGCTCATAATGTTCAGAGGTGTTGATTTGGCAGTACCAGTATGTGATTTAACATTTTAAATTATATACTGTTATTTATAATGAGATTTATTTCTTTTTCCAGACACAGGCAAGGTATGAACATTTTTTATTAGTGGGGGTAGTGTTATAGAGGGTTGATTAATTAAAATGCTGAATTCATCTTTTCCATTTGTATCCTTTTTCTCTTTCCTTTAAAATTGTGTGCTTGTGTTCTTCTTCCCATTTAACTCTTGCTCTGAACCACTTGTGTATTTTATATAGCATACATGGGTAAAAGAGAAATCAAAACCTTCTGATTCCATGCTGTAAATATATAGTTCCTGCCAGTAAACAATATTTCCTTAAAGAGGAAAGAGATTTCTGGAGTGGCAGGTGATACCTCTGTTGTGTGTTTTGGAGCAGTGTGCACCCCAGTTATGTCAGATCTGAACAGAGAGTGACTGCAACACTTTTCAACCAGTGAAATTCAATACTCCTTCACAGAATTCAGTAGTACACAGCAGATTCTGTTTGATAAACTAATCAACACTATCGCTGACTTAGTGTCTTAGAAGGAGTCTTAAAACTGTGAAAAATTCACTATTCTGGTATTCTGTCTCCAGAATGGAATTTGCATTCCAAACCTACAGCCACCAGTCACCAGTTGCAGTCACATTGCTTTTGCCCACATTGGAAAGCTGTGATCGTTCTAAGGGAGGGTTTCAGAATTCTTTCCTTTGTAATTATTTCACATGCCTAGAATGAAATTTGAGGCACTGAACGCAGATAAGCAAGTACACGCAATTTTTATTACGAAATCTTAGCTATGGTATTAGCAACAGTTAAAAAATTGCAGAGGCTTGACATTGAAATGTTAATAGATGGTAAGATACCTTTGGAACTTTGAGATGTGTGTAGAAAAATTGGAAAATGTATTTGTGACTGTTCCCTTCTTATTTCCTATTGGTTTAAAATCACCTGGGTTCTTGCCATATAGAATTCGTTTGCAGATTAAGCATTTCAGGGTAGGGAAACGTATATTATTGGTTGAAAGGTACCTGGCACGCTCTGGGGAGCCTGCAGCATATTCTACTGTTTTCCAGGCAAGAGCCTGCTGCAGTAAATTGGTTTTGTGGGATGTGATCAAAGTCATGAAACTTGGCTCTCTTTGGCCGTGTGAGGAATTGTGAGAGTCCTGACTGCACACATTGTGTGTGAGCCCTTGCAGCACTGGTCTGATGGGAACTGGCAGAATGTAGTGTGAAGGGGATTCTTCAGGGCTCATAAGTTTCAAACCTTGAATTTCACTGGAATGAATGGGAATCCAGTCTAGTGCTGGTAGGTGAATACAGGGCCATTATATTCTGGATGAGACAGTGACAGTAATTTATAAAAGTAATTTTGTGCAAAATATATTGCTGAAATTCAACCTGGAGGTGGAAAAACGTGGAGAATTTTGGTTGTATCCATGCTTGAAGGCAGTCATTTCTCCAGATCCTTAGCATTGTACAGTTAGAAAAATAGCACTACTGCTGCTGTACAAACCTGTAAAAAGGTATGGTGCATAGTAGGATCAGAAACTTCAGCATGCTTCCTCAGTTGAAAATTACCATTCCTGCTGAGGGTGTGATGATGAACAGTGTCAGAGAGGCTGAAACAACAAGTGCGGTTGATCTCTGCCGTAGCCAGGACAGAAATGAAGACTGCAATTAACTACTAAATTTAAAGGCAAGTCCTACATTTCCCATACCAGTAAAAATATCCAGAAAGAGAGAGATGAGTGGGATCGTTGTTGAGATTGTTAGGTGAAAGATAGTTTTTGAAAGTAGGTTATCAGTGGAGTTTTTTGGTAGATATTGGCACCTCAGCTTCTCGACAGGAAGTCTTTACAAATCATAAACCCTGTGTGCTTCATATTTAATCACCAGACAGGAAGGAAATGGACTTCAAGTGTAAAATATGGCTGTAGTTTCTCCAATGCTGCAAAACTTTGATACTTTATATTTCACATGGGCTACTTAATAGCTAAAGAAGATGCTCTTCTTGGGTCACTATTGTTCTCTCCTTACAATTCAGTAAACTGCCTTCAGGTGTCACTGAGGTCTGTGCATTTCTTAGCAATGCCAGCGTGGTGTAGTTACACACCAGTTACACACCAGTTACACACCAGTCACACACCAGTCACCCCTGAACATACAAACAGCCATTGAGCAGTGCTGTCACTGCTTGGGAGTACAGGACAAAAGCAGAAAGGAAGATACCTTCTAATAACTAGAGCCATTATTGTAAGAAAAAGAATAAGAAAGCTTGAAAATGTGGCTGCTGCTGAAATGCAGTTTTCTGGCCTATAGACCTTAAGAAAAATTAGTCCTTTCCCCACACTGTATTAAATTTGCAGAACCTGCTATTTGCATCTAAATGTCTGCCCCATATAGGAAGTGCCTGGAAATTTGCATATGTCTTTAGAAGGGACTTGTTGAGAGATTTCACAGCTCTTAGATGATGGATTGTTATTCTGGATTTTATAGAGTCTAAAGAATCTGCAACTTGATGTGCTCATCTGCCCCTTTTTAATTTTAATGTACCCGTATTTGTTGCAAACCTTTTCACTGTGCAAGTCCTGGGTGCCATTGCCTCCAAAACCTGGTCTTTGCAGAATGTAAATCACATCGAGAGAGAGACTTTGGTGATTGAAATACTTCAGTTATCAGAAGTATGCCATGGAACTATTCTCCAGTTTAAGCTTTTTAGTGACTGTGAAGGTTTTATACATGCAGTAGCTGAATGATTTTTTTTTTCCCCCGAATGCTGCTAAATTGAGTTCAATATATTAGTCTATACCTGGTTTTTGGCTAATGTAGCATTTTAAAAATGAATTATCAAGCAAATAATTTTTAATTTGTTTTAAATTAAAAGCCTTGTTGCCTGGAATAGCCAGTGATACAAACCAGCTGTGCAAACCAGCTGTACAACTGCTTGATTTAGACAGGTTTGCAGCTGCTTTACATAACCAGAGCAATGTAAAACAGCTGGGCTGCATTTGGGAATTTGGCCTCAGAACTGTTAAGAACTCAACTGGACAATTCTGAAATTCAAGAATGATCTCCGTGGTCTAGGGAGGACTGTATTCAACAAATGCATTGATTTGCTTGGCTTCATCTGGCTAAATAATCTTGAAACTTCTATTTGGATGTAATCTGTGCTAGAGAAAACTCTTCCCATAGTTATTGATTGTTTTGTCTTAGCTTGCTTACATTTTTGGTAATTGGATCCTATGATTTTTGTGTTGTGCAAGTTAGATACTTGGAGGAATAAATTTTTTTTCATTACCCCATAGCGAATCTTAAAGATTAAGTGCAAACAGATCAGGTTGATCTCGGCTAACACAGATACTTCTATGCAAAGATAAGTCTAAATCAGTTAATTGCCACCACCACAGCACTGAGACCTGGAATCACGCTTTCTGACTGCGGGAATTTAAACCCATTTTGGAAGCATAGTTGCTAAAGTCACTTTGTATAAGCAGTGGAGGAAGACTGATACATTTGAGAAGGGATTTCACGTCTTAAGGAGACTGACTTGTGTTCTGTGAATGTTTTTCTCTCTTCCTCTGGCTCCCTAAATGTTGATGAACTAAATCCTGACCTAAGTTCTGGTTTTCCCCATCTTTCTTGGCAGAACAGTTCCAGAAAAACAAAACCATTACATTTGGTTTTCCTAACAAATATATTCCTTGTTTTAATTCTGTAATTGCTGATTGAGCAGTCATTCAAAAGCAGACTTCTTAAGATTTATATAGAAAACTAGTATCATATTTGACATGCAGATTGTAATGATATGATCTTTAGAGGCACTGAGAACTTAAAGCTGGGTTACCTTTGTTTAATGAAGTCTGTATGTCTTGTCTTTCTTGTATTTTTTTTAATTTTCCAGTGTTTTCTGGCATTATCCACGTTCTGAACAGTGGAATATGTATTTAGAATATAAAATTTGCCAAACCTCTTAGCTTAGAAACTGTGCTCCTCTCAGTACACTGCAAGATGAGATATGTGCATTTTAGAGTGCTCTATTTAATTAAACTCATTATTGTTGATTAAAACAGTTGCTTCTCCCACAGGAAAATCGAAATGGCAATCTGGTGGAAAAACAAAAAGGGTGACTCAAGGAACACACAAGACTGCAAAACAGGTATCTGCTCATTTTTTATTGTGACGTAAAATTGATGACATAATATTTTTCTGTGAGATCACTGACAAATTATTGGCTGATTAATACTTCTCTAGAACTGTGCATACATTGTGTTTTTAAAGCGTATAAATTTCAAAGTCAAGTATTCGGAAGTTAAAATTGCCAGAATTTAGGTTATTTTCCTCAGCCTTTCCTTTTGGCACTTCCCAGCCTCTGCACACATGACTTATGGGCATTAAAGTTATTTTAAGAAAAGTGCTGTTCAATAAAATGATATAGGATATTCTTCCTATAAGCATGCTTCCTATACAAGGGCTGCCTTTCCCCCCAATTTCTAATTTAAGGAAATGTCTTGACCTCATGTGTTAGTGGCTAAAGTCAGTATATCTTACTTTGGAAAAAAGTCCAGGTGAGTAAAATTTCCATGACTGGAAAGCCAGTCTGAATTAGAATTGTAAAGAAGAAACCACTCGTATTTTTATTCAGGATTTTTTTCTCTGTGAATGCCAATCTTCATTACATTAATAAAGTAATATCTCAATCTTTACTTATGTTTAATATTTTTAACTGCTGTTTTTCTTTGATTTATGGATTTAGCCATTAGTACAGCTTTAGCCATTTAGTATTTTGAGGCAGCCTGTCAAAGTTTGGTAGTAAAGCATATGGAAGATGTTATTTTTCAAAAAAGAAAAAATGTTCTGCTTCCGTAGGTATTTGCATCTTTAAAACATAGGCATGTTATTTTCCCAGTTTAGTTTAGCAGCTATTAACCTTGTGTTCTCTCTTCACACACTGATGCGTTACAAACGCCGCGTGTCCTGGCTCTCTTGGTCTGTGAGGGTGGAGTGTTAATGATGTCGCTGGGGCTCCCTGTAAGGGTTTGCCCTCGGAATACTGAGGGTGTGAGAGCAATGTGCTGCACAGTTTGGGTTCTGTCTGACTTGGGGATTATGTGAATACTGAGTTTTCAGGAGAATGCTTGGTTGCTACTCAGTGGCTCTGTGTGGGATTGCTGTACTAAAGCTCTTGTTGACGCAGTGCATTCCTGGTGGATTCAGTTAAAGTTTGAAATGGACTGCTGAGTGTCTGTGTACCTCCGCATCTCAGTTTGGCGTTCAGCACCTTTATTTCTACTGCTTTGCAGACACTGGATACTGCTGTAATTGGTGGCTTTTTTGGCTTAGTTTTGTTGAGCTTTCACTTTTAATTTTCTTTTACATGTAAATGGGCCACTAATCTCAAGAAAATAAACGTAAAAGAGCTGTTTCATACGATCTTATCAACCTCGCCTTCCTTTTAGTAGGGTGCTGGCAAATATACATTCAATAAATTTTGGCATCCTGAGAGTATAAATATACATTGCATACTTTCCACAAGTCCAAGGCAAGTTACTGAAACTATTAGTGGGGAAAAAAACCAAATTGAAAAACACCAAGAGAGATTCAGTTTTAATGTCACTTCCATCATCCACACTGGGTTACTTGGGATGTAAGAAGGGGTATTCCCATGTTTATTAACTTCAAAGATACATAAGCTTTTCATCTTCTGCAGTTGAGTATTTGAACTATCACTGCAAGTTAAAATATTATTTCTAATAACAAACCACCAACTTAATGCTTCCCTACTTGTGTGATAGTGTTTACAAGAAATCAGGTAGTTTAGAGGGTTTCATCCTTTCAGAGGTGTTCTGCTGGAGCATGGGTAGCTGTAAATGTTGCTTAGGTTTTACTGAGACCCTGAAAATCTGCTTACAAGATAAGAATAGAACTGCTATGACTTGCAGAGTCTACACATGGTGTTTTCCTCATTAAAATATTGCTGACATCTAAGAGAAGATAAATGGATGCCAAATAGAGCAGATGCATAACATTTATTGCTAGATATCAAAACATATTCCATGACATTATCTTTTAAAGATAGGTTTGAAAACGTATCTTTCAAATAGTGGGAATTACGCACATTTCTCATTCCAAAACAACTGATCCTTCATATCAACAGTATTAGCTGAATGACTGTAGGCCTTATCACTTTCCTAAGGTCACATCTTAAAAGTACAGGCAGCAACAGGTAGCACTGTTGTTTTAATGTAGCTATTTATGATTCTGTAGTTGTGCTTGCATCGTTATAAACTGTAGTTTCAAGGAGCTATAAATTAGCCAGTATATAAGCTTTACTTTAAATGTTTTTATACAAGGCCTCAGCTAAGGAGCATCTTTTCTCCCAGCAGTTTGTTAAGAGGTGACTTATGTCATGGAAGAAAAAATATGAAACCCTTCTGAAATTGCTTTTCATTGGTTGTTTATGCCATGCATCTTTCTGAACATGGCTCTCGTGCATACATTAGCTGGGGTTCATCTGGAGTACACTTGGAGCACTTGGAGATATATGTAAGGGTAGCAGAGATGTTGGTGCGATTGTAGTAAATCAGGTGCCCATTCTTCTGCTTCTTACAGAAAAATTAGCATCTCACCACAAACGCAGGTGAGAGCATAACCATTCTGACAGCACTGTGTCTCCCTCCCTAATTGCAAAGTGGAATTTGTTTAATGATGTGTGGTACAGGACAAAAAGGCTTGAATCCCAGCCAGTTGTTTTGAGAATTACACTATTTCTAGTTAGTGATTAGACACTCTAATTATAAACACTGTGCACTGTTATGTGTGGTGTCTGTTTTGATTGTTCTTATTCAATCACCAAAGTAGAGCATTTAGAATGGGATTTTAATCCCTAGAAGAGTACTCCAGTAAGAATTGATTTGCTGGAGATATATGCCACAGTGCTTCAAAACTACATTAAAGGTGCTATTAAAATAAATACATTAATGAAGAAAGCCAACCCAAACCAGACTACTTTAACATGTAGCTAATACCTCCATCACAAAGTAGCACACAGTTGGGTGTCACTTGGGGTTTACTGGGGATGCTTGTCCACTGGCTATGTAATGCACAAGCTTATGGTAACGGGATTTTACTGTTTGTTTTCTTCTGTTGGAGAGAATTTCAAGTTTAATAAGGGCAGTGTCATGGGACCAAGTGGTGATTTGGTATTTTTAGCCAAATAGGCGTGCTTCAGAATCCTTTGGAATATCCCATCCCATCCCATCCCATTTAGCATGTTGGCTGTCCCCTGCATCTGTGCAGCAGAGCAGGACTGGGTCAGTTACGTCTGTGTTTTAGGGTGAGCCACATCAGCATTTCACTGGCATTGACATGTATTAGCATGAGGGTTTTAAAACAATCATGTCATATGTAATGTCTTGGTAATAGAATTTCCCTCTGGTGGAATATTGCTGGTATGTTTATTAGTGAAATGCTGTTTTCACCTCTGGATATACACACCTGCCAGAATAAGTAATACATGATACGTAATTAGAAAGTGTAACTTTCCAGTGTGCTGAGAGGCAGAGTATCTCGTACCGTTGTGAAATGAAAATACTATAGATGTCAAAGAAACAGAATCTGGTTGAACATAAGTGCTGCCTATATTTAAGAACGTGTGTTCTAAAAAACTCAAGTCAGTGCAATGATGTCTTCTTTAGTGAAGAAATTCTTGTTTACAGGTGTTTCAATATGTTGATAAAAGGTGTGTTGCACAGAAACCCAACTCCTTACCATAATTCTGTTTGTTGTTCTCCCTTTCCCTTGTACCTTCTTGTTTTCAGAACACTACCTTAGACTGTAAATTAACAGCAGCAGGAGCTGGAGATAAAAACTTTGACAAAAGCCCCACCAAAACAAGGCAGCCTCGAAAGGTGGATCTGCGGGCTCGGTACTGGGCATTTCTCTTTGACAATCTCCGGCGGGCAGTTGATGAAATCTATGTCACATGTGAATCAGATCAGAGTGTGGTGGAATGCAAGGTAAGTCTCCAGCTGTTCTTTGCCTATCTGGCTTCTGTCTGGCTTCTTTTATATTTTACAAAAAAGGTAAATGAGGCATTAGAGCTTCAGAAACATGTTACTTTATCGTTTGTGTTTTGTGTAGGCTTTTAAGTAGGAAAGCTGAGGGCACATGTACTCATATTTAAGAGAATGCTTTCATCTTGAGCAGGGACTAGTTTTTGAAGTGTATTAAAAAGAGAAAGTTGTACATGATATTATTAGAGCTCAGGTTTTTGCTGAAATCAGATTTCGTTTATTGAGCTCTGATTTTGTTACTTTTCTGACTTAACACTGATTGATTTACTTTTCCTGGTAATGTCCTTTACTGTAGGTGGCACTGTTGCAGTTCAGCCTTTTTCATGTTCATTTGCTTCCCGTTAAGTGACTAATTACACACTGCTCCCTTTCTGCAGAGATAGTTATCACTCTTCTCATTCTCCCTTTGTTAAGAAAGTGATTGGTGGTTGCGTGTAAGCAATGTTTGGTTGGGATGCCACTGTAAGACACTTCCCAGTTTCAAATAACCTGGGTTTGTAATAGCTTGTGCATCTGGTTCCCGTTTTATTGTGATTTTCTAGTGGATCTGTAGAAATACCCTTGTCATTTAATAAAAATCACTCGTGCTTTGGAAATGGCATTTATCGCAAGCATTAAGAGAAGTCAGAATACATTACAAAAGAAATGTTAAAGATATGACTTTGTTTTCATATTAAACATGGCTGAAAACTCAACACATTCTGGAAATGATTATCTAATCACTATAAAAAAATTCATGTATCAATTTAAGTAAACTTTTTCCTTATCCTATGCATCTCATTCTCTGCTGTAATCAGACACGGCCAAATTGCCTTTGAGATTAGCGTACAAATACATTTCATTGAAAGCAGCTTTGAGAACTGAACAGTAGCTCAGAGGCTTCCAAATCGCTGGTTGGTCTAACACAATTTAACATATTGGTACTGAACTGTCTTCCTGCTCAGGAAACTTCTCTGTAGAATTTTTTGGTTTAAGAAAGTCAGCCAGCCTTGCATTGTAATTAAATTAGCATTTTAAACTTTTGTGACTGAAAGAACAGAAACATATTTGTATCATTATCACATATTTTGGGGGTTAGATATCATTCAGCATTTTAATTGGGCTACTTGATCTGCTTTTGGAGGGGGATACTACAGAGCCCGAGTGAAGAGTCTTCATTTTAGCAGACTCTTGACAATGATGTATGTATCTTGTGGATCAGGTTACGTGTTTGCAAAACACAGGTGAAAAAAACCAAAAATGAGCAAACAGGGCAGTCCAGTGTCAAGTGTTGTGAAACTTCTGTAATGTTCATGTTACTCTTCCCTTTTAAAAGATCTTTTTTCTCGGTACAAAAGTGTGCCTTACCTGAGCGGCTGGAATATGTGTTTGTGCTGTGGTCCTTTGTCTGTGGGATTTTCTTTTACAGGTTACTGTTAAATTATGATTATTCTTTTGATAAATTACTATCATTTCTGTTAATTAAGATATGAAGTGTAAAACTGTTTAGTCCTGCAAATTATTTTTACTAATAATGTTTCTCTTCTGTAAATTCTATTGTTTGCCATTATTTTATGGTGGCTTTGACAGAGACAGCCCAGTTTCTACCATTTTGGCTGCTGGACATAGGTGCGAAATTATATTAAATAAGAAACCAAAATGTTCCCACTGCTAACCTTTCCTTCATTTTTTTAAAGTGGTATTTTGAAAAATCCTTTCAATTAAGATAAATTCACGTTATCGAAAACTTCCTTAATTTTGACTTGTTGAACTTCTGTCTTGGTCAGGTGGGCATGTGCTGTTCCATTTAAACATTTTAGTTGCATGAAGGTTGTCTTATAAGAAGACCCATGTAAAAATGAAGTGTGGCAACTTGTGGCGTTTTAAACCTTCTGCTAAACCTGGTATAAAATGTTAGTTGGGTTTTTTCGGTATTTTGTGCCTTTTGCTCTCCCGTATCCTTACAAGTTGTTATAGTTTTATCGATTGCATTGTCACTGAACAACTGATGCTCCCCAATGGGAAAGGGCTCTGGTGGCTCTTTGTGGTTGAAACTGCAGACAGAAGGGTTGCAGTGAGGATCCAAACAGTGGCAATGTGTGTAAGAGGATCAGTGCTTGTGTATATTTTCTCTCAGCTTTGGGCTCTGCTGAAGTTGGTATTCTGCTATTGATTTGGAATTGAGAACTCTCAAATCATATATGTAGATATATAGATAGGGCTTGGATGCTTTGTGTGTAAAGGTATAATGAACATGGTTGAATTCTTTCTGAAATAAATGAAGAGTTCTCAAGTTTAAGCATAATCTTACTGTACATAAATTAGTTTGTGCAATAGTGATAAAAGATTAGATATATCCTAGTAGATTTGGCTGTAACCTTCGACATTTGAAAATGCAAATTGTATGGATATTCTCCGTATTAGCTAGGTTTCTGTGTGTCTAACATTTATATGAATATTTTACCTATTATTTTCTAGGTTTGGGTGGCAGAGCAGAAATGGTAAAGCCTTTAAATCTCTTGCTGTATGATAAAAGGAATGAAGAGTAAAAGATTTGTAGGTGGATGAAGGCAGATTCTGTTGTCAGTTTTGGTTAATGCAACAGATGTCTTCAGCTCCTATTCTTCTGTGGTGTTTTCAGGTGTCTTAGCACCTGAGTTTGTATTTATATATGTGTGTGTGTGTGTGTGTGTGTATATAAAAAAGAAACAATTGTTACTTATGTAAATCCTTTATTGATAGAGTCTGAGCAACTGGATCCAACAACTAATGATACAGCAAGTATAGAAGAATATCAAACTACCTTTAATTTAGTTTGGGGTTTTTTTTTCTTCTAGGATGAATTAACAGCTTCAGCTGTTCTTTTCCTTTCAAAAAAGCTGAATTTTATCATGTAAAAATTTAGTTCTATATTCTTCTTACATTGCTGTTAAGCATTACTTAAAGCTTGTACAATCTCTTGTCTTTTCACCTAACATTAGTTACTGGTGTACTTCTGGAAGGTTTTGGCCAGGGTAGATTCTGTCTTGTTTCTAAAGCTTACAGATACATTCTTAAATCAATCTGGTTCAGTGAAAACAGTTTAATTTTGCTTGAGATTCTTATTCCCTCTTACGAAATTGAAAATTCAGCAGTGAAGTTCTGTTGTTCTGCTTCTCACAGACAGCACAAGGTGAAGAGGTGGGTAAAGACTTTCACTTAAAAGTTTAGACATGTTGCACAATGTTCCTCTGCGAAAGGACCCACGGAATCAACTTTAGTTAAGGCCTTTCAGTTGGGGGATGTCTGTGAGAGAATTCAAGTTGATTGAGGCCTCCCAGAAGCAGAGAGGAGCCTCTCTGAGGGCTGCTTTTGGGCCTGGCCATGCAAATCCTACTGATTTCACTCTCTTCGTGCAGAGTGGGACCCTGCTCATGCAGCTGATCTGTCACTGGCGTTTAGGACAGCCAGTTCCACAGCTGGAGTATGGCAGAAGTGTGCAAGGCTGCCGCTTAACACTCACTCACAAAAACACACCTTCTAGTTCCAAATTTGGGGATATTTACCTAGAGTGTGTTTGTATCTTCCTAAATAAGTAACCTGTGGCTGTATTGTGGCAGTCCATGCCCAGTGAAAATCTCTGTGAGTATTCCTGCTGCCTCTTTTTGGACATTTTCATTGTTGTCATCTTCTCTAGATGAATCATCAGAGAAGGACAGGAAAATGGGTTCATGATCAAGCATTCGGTCTTACAGCTAAAAAGGGATGAGGTCTTTCAAAATGGTGATCTATTCTGAAAAGCCAGCATGTCTTTTAGTTGCCAGTCTGGGTATCCCTGTTCCTGCCTCTCCGTGCTTTGCGTCATACATATATACATATACATACATACATACATACATATATATATATACACACACATATATATGTATGTATGTATGTTTAAATTTTGTGTGATTAAATCTCTGCACGTGCCACTGCATTAATTCTTATGGAGAAATTTTCCTTTGGTAATGGTTATGGTCCTTTGGAGCACATCCTTGTCAGGCAGTGGATTGTGGCTGCCACGTTGTAGGTGAATTAATGAGGAGCAACTGAGGCCACATAAGGTGAATTTAACACTTGGATCTGGGAGATCATGTGCTTTCTTAAAATATTATTTGCCATGTACTCAAGTTGATATAAGGAGAGTCCTTTGTCTAGAGGAGCTGCTTCCTTTCATCCTTTCCCAAAGCTTTGACAATCATGTTGGTTGAACCAACCCCAGAGCTGGCTTTAATTATCTGTGATTCAACTGTATGAAAAGGCTACAAGGAATTTTTTGAAGCAATTTTTGTGCAGTTAAACTTGAAAACATAAATTTAAAAAAAGAAAGAAGGAACTTAGTTTGTGTGCTAAAAGCATGCTCCAGTACAAAAAAAATTGAGTTTATTTTGGTAAATACATAAACTAAAATATTCAGTATAGATAATGAAACAGCATAAAGTAGGTATGGTTTGTAAAACAGAACCCGTATTTCTAGCTTGGCCAATAAGCTAAAGTACAGATGTGGGGACTGAGTTTATTTCTCTGGTGCATGTGCTACTGTTTTGGGTTGTAGTAACCTTAAAATCCTACAGTCTTCTATATCTCCCTGTTTGCCTCTTCCTTGTTTTAGAATGGGAGAATAAATGGATGAAATGACATTTCAAAGTGGTTAAGGGGGTTCTAAAGTGCACTTCTGTTCTGAAGGATTACAATGGGCCTATCTAGGACCCGAGTCCTGAGTGAGCATTGTTCTGATGTAGCTACTCTTGAAGATCTTTGTTGATTACAAAGTAATTAATGGGATCACCCAGTTGAAGAGACTAGAAGTCCAACTTTGAGATAAATACATGGCAACCAGAGTAATGAGTGAAAGCTGGAGAAAAGAAGGAAAGACAAAAAGAGACATGCAGAACTGTTGATCAGAGAATTGACGAGAACAGAGCGGAGAAGGTACCAGGAGTTGTATTGTGACTGGTTTGAGTTTCGTGTCACTGATTTTCCTTGAAGTGTTGTTTTTTAGCAGTATTGCTTTCTTATTTAGTTCGAACTGTCTCTTTAAAAATCATATGGGATGGATGTGACCTTGAGAAATAATGAGATATAAAATTGTTCTGACTCTAGTGCAGCCACAGTCTGGCCCATAAAGGTTCCTTTTTGTCAGCAGCTTCTCGAGTGGTGCAGGTTTGCCCTGGCTCAGCAGCGCGGGGTATCGGAGCTCCCGGCGGTGCCGTAGGTGAGCGGCAGAGCGGGATCGATGCCGGGGGCGCGGAGCCCCGCCGGGATTGTGTGTCAGAGGACAAAGGGATGGCGCCGCCCGGCCTGCTCTGCGCGCCGGCCCCAGAGTCCATTACAAACCAATCGAAGCCGTTGCAGCCAATTGGGGAACTAATTGGTAATTTTAGCTGGACATCTATATGGAGTTATCTGCATGCCTGCAACGGCGCTTTCAGAGCCACTTTTGTTCTGCTCCATCCTGCTTGACAAAATGGCCCTCATAGCTTTAGGGAGAGAGATGTGCATCAGTGAGTATGGGGCCGCTCCAGCTGCTTGTCTTGTTTGTATTCCCTTGTTCATAAAACATGGCTCGGGTTACAGCTGCATGGGTCTGCTCTGATCATTTCTGATAATGTGGAGCTAAACATTCCTTAAAATAGGTTAAGCCATTTATTGCGGTTTTTTTTCCTGTGCCAGCTAACTTCAGAAATATAACTCATATTCGCATTAATTCTTTTTTTTTTGTGAGGAATATGTCAGTGGCTGACTTGAAAAGTAAATGATTCAGAATTAAATTTTGCTTTCTATGCTCTCATTGTTAGTAACAGTCAGCGCAACTTAGTATGGGCTAACCTAAATGGACATGAATTGGATTAGAAAGCTGAAATTTTATTAGTGAAACTGAAAAAAGAACTGGCTGAAACACTTGACTTGTTCATTTCTTGTAGCAGACTTTACTTAAGAATTATTTTGGTGCTGTAAACCAACTGCTTTGTAAGAAAGATTTCTATTAGCTTTTTTGGGGAATATTTCAAAACAAAGAACAACTTTTGCATCAGCAGCGGGATTTTGTTTGATTTCCCTGGTGTCTGACTTTGTGGTGACTTTTCCCTTACAGTAACCAGCATATGCTGTGTATGTGCCATAAAGAGTAGTTGAAAGGATACTTATGTCAAAACTGAAGCTGAATTTCAAAGTTAGGGTTAAACAAATGAATATCAATCAGTATAATTTTATATGAAAAAGCATTTTGCATGCATTAGAGGTCCTTTTTCTATTAAAAGGACAATTAAAAGTAAAGATGTATGGGATGTGATGCTACAAAAATGTGCATTAGTTACCTAGACTGTAGGGAGAGTGTTTCTAATGTTTATGGTGTCAAAGGTTTTACTGTTAAAATTTGTAGTTATGCACTTAAGAACCAATACTTTCTCCTTTGTAATTGTTCTCAAAATTTCTAAGTAATAGTTATTTGCTTTGAGCAGAAAATTTATCTTATTACCAGCAGGAATGACTTTGGCATAGTAAAGAACTCGTGAAACAGCAACATTTTGTCATTAGTGTTTTCCTTATACCATAAAACTATCTCTGTACTTTACATTCTGCATGTGAAGCTCATTTAAGTTTCATAGAATTCAAGCTTCCTTCATGGATTTTGATTTTTTTCAGCACATTGTCGTGACAGAGTACAGGACACATTTTTCTTGTCTCAGAAAGAGTAGTTATGAAAGCTGCTCTTTCTGACTGACATGAGCTCTAACTCTCTCCCTCAGAAAGGCATTAATGTGCTTTGTTGGTGATAATCAGCTTTGCTGAGGAGGTGGCTTATGTCTGTGTGTGTTTTGTCACGTTCAGTCAATGATTTTTGAGTTTATATGTGGAATACAAGTGATTTCCTGCCTTACTGCATGGTAAAGAATTGCTCCTTTCCCTAGCAGTGGCAATAGATAACTGTAGTTTGCTCAGGGAACACAACTGAGAGTTCCATTATATTGTGTTTTGCTCTGCTTTGCAGTGAAAAACTGGTGCCATTATCTGAGTAAAGGCAACTTACCTTGAGTTTTTCATAGTTTCTGGATGTAATCTGACCTTACTATTGGTACTACATCTGTACGTTTTTGCCAACTGGATATCAGTAGACCCAGTCAATAATTTCTCGTAGTTAAGGATATTTTGATCGGAAACAAATCTCTTCAGCCACTGCCATTTTGTCTGTGACTTTCTGCCTGGTGTAGTGTGAAGTTCATTTATATGTCCTTTTGTAACAGTTAATTATTATTTGTTAGAGACCAACATGTAGTTCCAGATTCAAACTACTTCATCAAGATTTTGCATATTCTGAGTAAATCTCCAGCATGCCCACATCGTTTTTGACAGTGTGTGTTTAATCCTACCCAGGTTCTGATGCTGTTGCCTTTGTGTAGTTTTGTATTCTCTCACATCACAAACAGATTAGTTGTGACATTATTAGTCTTTCACAGACCTGTTAGGTTTTATACAGTTTTGCCTACTTGATGATGTATGTCCAGCGTATTTTGAAAGATAACTCTGACCAAAAAAAAGCATAAGTAATGAAACTTATGTGTGTTAAGAATTATTTTCTGGCAAGCGTTGCCATTTCATCCTTACACATTGATGCTCACACAGATCCTGGAAAATGTGCACGATTTTTTTTTAGGATAAACGTTTTAATGATTGTTCACATAAAAATCTTAATTATCTGGGCCTTCTTGTTTTCAGCGATTGTCTTGGGTTTATTTTTAATAAGAAAGCTGCAGAAGAGTAAATGTCCTTTTTTCTTTTCAGTTTCTTTATTGGGGTGGGGGATTGTTTTTTAAATAGGAAGATTGATGTGATGGTTGCTTTTCAGGAAGTCCTGATGATGCTTGATAACTATGTAAGGGACTTCAAAGCATTGATTGATTGGATACAGCTACAGGAGAAGCTAGAAAAAGCTGATGCTCAAAGCAGGTAATTAGATTTATATTTTTTTTTAATCTACAGAGAGAGTAAAGTTCACAGTAAGCTTCATTTTCTAGCAGAGATTCAGCAAATAGAACCAGTTTTCCTTTTCAACAAAATGGATGTGAGGACATTTTATGTGCATTGTCACTGTCACTTAGAACTAGAGGGTATTTCCAGTCCTACCCCGATCCTTTCCTTTTAAATGGTTGGTGTGATGCTTTGTTCTACACTGGAATTTGAAATAAGCATTGTAGTCTTGAGAAGAGGCATTATTTTTGGTATGGGTCTGGCTGCTAGGGTTTGGAGTTGGTGTAGAAAAAATTGCTAAGATAAATGATTAAATTCAGCAGGATTCATTAACACTTTGAGCGTTTGTCACTTCTGGTTTTGTTTTAAGGTGACAGAGGAAGAGTTATTGTGAATTGTATTTTTAAACTTTTCTTTCCTGGATTTGCAGACCTACTTCACTGGCCTGGGAAGTAAAGAAAATGTCTCCAGGACGCCATGTGATCCCAAGTCCATCCACAGATAGGATTAGTGTGACATCAAATGCTCGAAGGAGTTTGAATTTTGGGTATGAAACCAGTTAAGAAGTTTATTGAAGCTAAAATAAAGATTCATTTGAAGCAAAGTTCACAAAAGCACTGTTTTTCTATAGTAACCAATCTATTGTTTTGATGGTTATTAAATCATATAAGCAGTTATTTGCATTCATAAAAGAAAAGCCCATGATCTGTAAAGGAATATCCTGTCAAGGACTTACTTTTTTCCATACTCTGTAATGTATTTAATTGCTGGTCATTACAAAGACCTGAGGATAAAATGCTGTTAGTGTATTTCATGTTATCTGTTTAGTACTCTCTTCTCTACAAAACAAAGGTCAAAGTGTCTATAACTGTCATTTTAAAATTGCCAGTGTGTGCAATGTGAACAGCCAGCTGAGTGTGCAGAAGTAAATACAAGTCAAAAAGAGTGGCTGTAAAGTGAGATGATGATTCTGATGCGTGGCAAAACTGATACTAGTTAAAATGTAGAGTACATTATATACTGCACTAAAGCATCTTTTACTTGTTGAAATGAAAGTATCTGAAAGCAGTTCAACAAAAATGTGCATAAATTTAGAGCAGCACTGTCTCGTCCTGTCGCAGTCTGGAGAGCACGGGTGTGTCCAGTTGTAATCTTTCTCAGCTCGTGTGCTGTAGTTCCTTTGGTTTCACTGGGATCTAGGGAACACACTGCCCAGTTTCCTAAGGGGTTACAGTGTCCTCAGCAGAGATGTGATACTGGACTGTTTGGTCAGCACCTCTGGGTAGTGAACTCTCTGAAAATTTGCATATCAAATATCTCTACAAAAGTACTACAAAGTGTGTTTGGTGTAGGCGCTGTGTAGGTGTATCTGTTGATACCTACCTGACAGCGTCTGAGAGGTGTCTGCGTAAATGCCTGGTGGTGGGGAGAAAATGTGCACAAGCACTCAAATGAAACTTTTGAATCTGGAGGAAATCAGTGCTCTTTTATTTTTGTTAGAACATAACAGCTCAGCGTGATTGGTCTTTAAGCTAAGCCTTTTTTAGATGTAATTGCATGTTGCTATTGCTGCTGGAGCTGTTTTATTCCCAGTCACAGGGGCATGATGAGCAACTGTGTGTGTTAGCGCAGGGAATAGCGAGATGGGTTTTCTACCCTTCACACTTGAAAACTGTTTTCTTCTGTCTTAGTCCACTTGTGTGTCTCAAAGCAAGGCAACGCCAGAGAGCTGCAGTATTTTGTGTGTGTGAGAGAAAATAGGATAGAAAATAAGGGCTGAGACGTACTTGGTACTACAGAAACTTTTCGTAGAATGCTAGGAGTTACTAGAAAAGGAATAGGGAATAGAAGAGAAGGTAGTGGTGTTCCACTGTAGAAATTCATGATTCATACCTCTAGCCATCTTCGTATCTTCCCCAAAGCAGTATAGAAAAAGTAGGAAAAGTACAGAAACTAAAAACGGGAACGATCAGAGGTATCCAACAGCACTGATGCAAAAAGAAAAGAACTTGGAGAAGAGATAACAAGAAGGGTATGATAAATAAGATCACTTACGTGGAAGATGAGTAGGGAAAACTCTGTTCATTATTTTTCGTGAAAACTAATTGGGAGTACTAAATGATCAAACACCAGGCTTGAAGTGACAGGAGTATTTTTCAAGCCTTAGTATGCAGAGTTTGTTGTTATGAGTTGCTTTGGTTGCCAAAGCCATGAATTCCTTAAGAAATTAGTATCACGAAGATTAAAATTCATCTTGTTTATTAAAAACAAAGATTTTTTGAGTAAATTACGACAGCTTTTCAGTGTAAATTGTTGCAACCTGGAGAGTTTGCCAGAGGAGAAGTAAGTAGTTCTGTACAGCACTGTTCTGATAGTCTCTGACAGACTCTGATAAAGCTTTCTAAGAAACCATTCTGTTACTTGATCAGACACTAAAAAGAGCTGTGACTTTCATTTAGGAACCCTGCCGTGACAATTTCTGCAACGCGCCTGGCTCCTTCTGGTGTAAGTTGGGCCGATAAGGTAAAAGCCAACCATGGAACTAAAGCTGCCAATCCTGAGCTGGCAACAGCACAAGCCTGTCTGGCACCTCCGGCACAGAAGTCACTGCGGAAAAATGGCAAGTCCTTTTCAGTGGCTTAAGTTATTTTCACAAATTCCGTGGTATAAAGTAAATTCAGAATGTGATGAACTATGTTCTAAGCAAAATTAAACCTAGTTTTGCAAAATACAGTGTTTAAATTAAGTATAGAGATAAAAGATTAATGCAGCCTTACATTGCAGTAGTTAAGTTTGAGACAAGAGTGTGTTTTCATGTTTTTCATGTGTAGGTAACATTCTGCTGTATTTTCACTAACGAATTTGATCTGTTAAAATACCAGTTTATAATGCCCCAAGAAGCAAAAGGTCTTTGGTCACAAACTGCTGATCTAACTGACTGCAAGTTGGGATGGCTTGACAATGTGAAGAGTAATGCATGCCCAGGAATCTGTGAAGAGCTTGAGATAGTTTCATATGTCCTGGGAGAACATGCTATTAGAACTGTGCTGAAGTAACGACTGATGTTTTTTCCTTGGAAGACAAGAGTTACCACATTTAATTATGAATTGTTTCTCTAAAGATGCTCCTTGGAGAATATTTGATGCAGCATCTTTTGTTCTAGAAGAGGTTGGTTTAGTTGCAGACATAAAAAACTGCCATTTGATTTATAAAATTAGTTTCTTTGCACTGGATCCCTGAGATTGTCTTCAGAGATGCATTTTTTTTTCATTTATTTTCTTCCTGTGTTGTCTCAGATGACCTTCTGCAAAACCAGCAGGCATGATGTAGAAATGGATATTCTGAAAGAAAATTAAAAGTGCCTTTTTTTTTTGATAAAAAATGTTCCAGGTATCAATTTGAGATAGTTGTATGTTCAACCTAGGAGTAGTAGAAGTCATGTATAGTGACTTGCAGATTTGTGGCGTATTATGGAAGTAAAATACCTTGTCCAGGGCTCTTGCAGTGTAACATGAATGAGTTCAGTAGTGGATTCCTCTGCTTAGAGCAGAATCATCAAACCCGTGCTCTAAGGATGGTGGTCGGAATGGGAATCGATGGCTGCTGCTTGCATGAGGGAATAGCTTGCTGTGTACAGTTGCAATGAGCTGCCTAGAGAGCAGGAGCTGTTTGGCTGAGTTTTCAGCACTGTAACTGATGTGTTATTTTACTTTTAATATATGCCAGTAGTCAAAGTTAGTCGTAACAAAAGCTTTTTCTTGTGATTATCGCTCATATTAGAGTGACAGGCTCCAAGCTGTTGTTAAAATACCTTTATTAGGTGTTCTTGTGCATATGGAGAATGTTATTAGCTACACAGAGAATAAAGTGATCTGTATTTCAATATGGATAACATATTTTAAGAGGCTAAGAGGAAAACAAAAGACCTTATCCTTATGTTACTTTCAGAGGCTTTTAAAGGGCTGAAAAATCAGTGTTGTGCTTTAATTGAATGTTACTTGCAGCTGATGAGCTCCAAAAAGAGAGAAGCCACTTAGGTCCTGTAGTACTGGCCTACAAGTGTTCAATAATCTTCAAATCAAATGTAGTATGCGATCCAGACTTGAAACATTTCATTTTAAGAAATAACAGTCATTCCTGCTAGACTTTGTTTATTCTTAAGACTCTCTAATTGCTGACATTGAGCATTGGAGAATTTCAGTGATTTGCCTGTGGCTGAATTGTTATGAATTGAAATCAAGTTCTCTGTTAGGAGCATGTTGTCCTTTGTGTGGAAGGTGGCATCACTTTGGTAAGATGCAGTTGTCCTCACTGATGAAAGCACAAGAAAATCTGGGAAGTTTATGTGAAGGGAGCCGCAGAAGCTCTTCACATGCATTATTGAAACAGCTCTGAGGCTCATGTGTCATCTGCTCTGCCCCTTCCCCAGCTAATGCACTCCCAGCTGTTTGGTGCATGTGGGCCTTGGGGGAAGGATTCCCTCTGCCCCAGTAATGCTCCCTTGCCCACCCAAAGCCCAGCTGGGGCTTACAGCCACAGGATTTCCCCAAACACTTTTTCTCCGGTGATTTCCAACAGCATTATCATTAGGTCGCACAATGGTTTCGTGATGTGGATAAATGATATAATACTGTATCTCTTTCATGGTTGATGCAATTTCCAAATTTAACTAAATAAGCCCTTAGGGAGAAGGAAAATGCATTATTTTTCCATAGAGTTCTTTAATCTTTCCTTTTCTGGATGCATAATTAAATGAGGTTAAATCATCTTATCTCATTCCTCACATTAAACTTACTGTTACCCTCAATATTTTAAAGAATTTTAAAGAATTGTCTTTCATGCTTGGGTGTTTTTTACGTATGAAACATAGTCTGTTCTTATTGTCTGAGCAGTTTCTGGTCATGAATTCCCTGGTGCCTGTGGTAAAAAGTGAGATGGGTTATACAAGTTTAGAGTGTGTATTAGGAATGGAGGTAGGTGCTTACAGTTAGAATAATTGTTATTACAGAATTTAGGACAAAGAACAGTCCAGAACATATGAACTTCTCAGAAATACTAAATGTTTTTTCTGTTGCCACACTTGAAATCTGGTTGGTTTTTGTTGTTATTGCTATTATTATCATTACTATCTTTCCTGTATTAATTGCTCATGTCCATAGTTGTGAATAGATGTTCTCTGTAATGTAGCTAAGACTGGAAACTTTGCAGGATGTACAGTCCTCTAAAGTCGCTGTCCTGGTTTGGGCTCAGATGGGGCTGCAGTTTAGTAATGTGGGGCTTTGGGCAGGATATTACTGGCAAGTAAATTTTTTAGAAGGGCCATGCGTCTCCTGAGGTAGAACCTCCAGGAGTTTGCAAATAGTTGCCTGGATTTCTGTTAGTGGTGTTTCCAGTGAGGCTCCTTGGCCAGTTCTGCCAGATGGAGCAACTTCCCAAGAGCCTGGTGGCTGTGAGGGCCCTGAGATAACAGATGGCTTGTCACTTCCATGTAACACAAGAGCAGGCAGGGACAGCCAAGTTCACATGAAACTAGAGAATGATCAGGGCAGTCAAATGAATTATTCATTTACAAAGCTGTGGGAGTAATCAAACCCGGCATGTGATACGTAGTCTGTGGAGATGGCTACTGGGCTATAAGAATTCCAGACTTAGGGAATAAATATGGAGGAAGATCGGTGCCTTACTGAGAATTAACTTTGTCTCTCATTAGATGTGATGTAATATCAATAAATGTATTAGCCTTGCAAACTCTTAGTTAAAAACATGCCTGGAAATGACTGAATACTAAACTGATGGGTGAATTAAAATGAACAGTTATCTTCTGGTGCACTGCTAATTGTCAGATGGCATCACACTGTTAAACTGACTCCGGGTAGCTCAGGAGTCTGAATACATACATGCCTTAAAAGCTGCTTTGTGTTTAAAGAAGTCACCAAACAATATTCTTTCAAATGCAGGTATTTCTGGGCTATTAAAATGCTTGGTTGAGTCTTGGGTAATAAATATGAATCTGACAGTGAACAAATGCAAATTAAAAATTGAACATGTATGGCTTTTATGAAAAGATTCATTTTTACTTTAGTAAGTGTAATTATGGTTTCGCTATGCTCCGAGTAATTTTATTCTGATTAGTTCTGTCATTTTAGACTACTAAGAAATATGCCATGAGAAAAAGAATCAGCAGGCAAGAATATTCTTTTTTGGTTGAATAAACTTTAGTAGATATTAGGAAAACATATTAGTACAATTATTGAGATACATATATATTTGATTAATATATCTTATTATCTAGATGTTAGCAAAATTATGTTTAGGTAGTAGATACTACAAAAGGGTGTCTTCTGAGCCTTTTAATGTAGAAAAGATGCTTTTATGTAAAAGGTGACTTCAATTTTCAGAACAAATAGAAGTGAAGTGTTTCAACAATCTTGTTTTGCAAATGACAGGCAAAAGGAATTTCAATCCAAAAGTTGCTGCAGTAAAGCAGTGGTGGTTCTCTGGTTGATTTTAGCAGTTCTTCTGAAAAATCTCTGTTGTCTGTTGTTTGCCAGGGAAATTTCTTGTCCAAATTTTGTCCTAAGCCAGATACAGCAAAGTCTTTGTGGTCCCATCAGTTACTAACGTCGGTGGGGTGGGAGCAGCTGTGGTCCCTAAGGGGCTTGAGCAGTCCTTGTCCCACAGGGTGCAGAGCCAAATGCTGCACAGGCTGTGAACTTTCTGCAGTAAATCTGGTTGTGATTCCTGGGGAATTAAACCGTGTTCCCTGGAGGATTGCTGGAGTTAAGATTGTCTCTGAGACAGCAGTAACGTGTTCCCATCACTAGGTCCTGTAGGTAATGGTATTTTTTCTAGATGAAGATGAAGAAATGAAAAGGCCAGTATTGCCTACAGGGTCAAATGGAAAGTGTGTGGCAAAGGAAAAAAAGTATTTGGTGTGTTTTTGACTGCCATTCCCTTCTCTGGTCGGTGGGACACACTGAAATGTGTGCAAATGCACGTAAGGGGAAGGAACACAGAAAAAATTTTTCCTGACTCTGGTACCAGCAGTGATCTGGAGAGATCAGCCGTAATCATTCACACAGTTTGGGAGTTTTGTTTACTTTAAAATACACAGCAATTTTTCTAGAGTGAAACAATAAAATACCAGTAGTATTACTATTACTATTACTCAATTACTAATTACTCAATAGTAAAATACCAAGTTATCTTTTTGCATCTGTCATTACCATTATTGTTAAGGTTTGTGAACAGTTATATAGTTATGTAAAAACAGCTGTTGCATGAGCTGCTCAGCGAAGATAAATTCCAGTGCAGTCCTGTCAAATTCCCTGGTAACTTAGGATTTACAGCAGCTGTTGGGTCAGGCTGCTGTGTTTCATCCTGAGATGTTAAAAGAACACAATAGTTAAACGAGCAATGCTTGTAAAATGCTGGATGCCGAGGGCAGCAAAGGATGAAAGTGCCATTAGTTCTGCTTTTGGCTCATTTCCAGTTTACTGGTTACTGCTGCTGTTGAACATCAGTTCAAGTCCACCTAAAGGCTGTTTAGTCCAGTTCGTATGTTAAACTTTATGTTTGAGCTCAAGCTCTGGTCTTTATGCCTGAGCTACATGACTATCTTTGTTAGTAAAAACTTTAGAAATACCCAGAGAATTAATTTTTTATACAAGTTGTATTCTAGATTATTACTGTCTGTAAAACAGGCAATTAAGTATTGGATTTTTTTTCATCTCTATTCCTCCAGGTAAAAGTAATCTCCTACACCCTTCTCTTCCTTTCATGTGAGCTATCTTAAAAGCAGCTTTTGCCGAAAGTATGTTGCACAATGTATACATAGTTAGGTCTTGAGGGTTTTGCAAGAATTTCTGTTCAGCAAATAGGCAGGCCTGAGCTTGCCTTTCACACTTTCAAGTTGTAATGTCAGGCTTCAAAGAATCACTTATAGTTGTCAAGATACATGGGAAATTACATGCTGTTATTAATTGCTGGCCACAAAAACGTTACATGTGGAGAAGGGGTTCACCTTGAAATCCGGAAATCTGGTCACACGTAAGACCTGATGCTTCAGGCAGGCAAATGTAGCTTCAAATGGTTTTCAAGTATGTACCAATATCAGATATCAGAAATGTTGATCAGAAAGTTGTATGTAACAGCTATATGGCAATCAAAGTAAGTTGAAGAAAATTGCTTTTCTATTTTCTCCTTCAGTTTACAGTCCCGTTGTAGCAGTATTTTGCTATTTCCTGGAATCCAGGAAAAGCGGTTTTCTAAAAGCTGACACCAGTTAGTGTATTTTTGTTATCAGAGTGAAACAAATAGAAAAAGAAGTTAAGAAAACACCGGAAGAATAGTAAGCCACATTTCTACTTTCCATGCTAAGTTGTCCAATTATATCTGTACTTGCACTTTCACAAAAGGCCTCTAACGTTACTGTTGCTGCAGAGAAGAGCAGGTGTGGTTGCTTTGTTGTGCTTTACTGTCACATGAAATAGCAAGGAAAAAGCGTGGCAAGCTTAAGTACGTGTTGCCATTTCCCACACCTTTTTGTGTCTGAGTAGCTTCACTCTTTGCAGTAACAGAATGTGTCCCATGAATAGAGTTGTCCAGTGTCTGTAATACCAATAGCATTCCTTGAAGTGAAAAGCTTTGCTAAAGAATATTTCATTGATTTTTTTTGTATTGATTTTTAAAGAGAACATTTTTCTCCCACAACTTGTGTAATACTGTAATAAAATAGTTGTTTCTAATGCTTCTATTTATAAGTCTTCCTTTCTGACAATGGGGGGTGTTTTTTTCACACAGATCGAAAGGATGCAGAGGGCTGGGAAACAGTTCAGCGTGGAAGGCCCGTTCGATCTCGATCCACAGCTTTGGCAACAAAAGCTCCTGTAGCTGCAGAATCACTGAAGTCCAGAGGTGACAGTGACAAAGAAAATGTAATTTCACCACCAGCAGAAAACAAGCATGGGAGTTCAGTCACTGGCGGTGCTGCATCCGAAAGCACGGAGCTGGTACACGAGGATCCTTTCCATCAGTCTGAGGGTCCTCTTACTGAAAGGACTCAGGTCAGTACATAATTTTGAACCATTTTCTGACCTTAGATCTTGCAACTTTTTCTTCAGAGCATTTTCTAAAGGTGGTGTTGTCTAGAGTTTTATGAGCTAACCAGATTGGAAAAGGCTATTAAAATAATGGTTATTTCAGTTACATTTATGGAAATGCATTAAGATGTTGGCACAAATAGGCTAATTCAAATTAGGATGCTGTGGACAGCTTTTCCATGTTTTCCAAAAAGTCAGCAGTCGGCACATCTCATACATAGATTTCAGGTAGAAAGATTGAACTTCTGCAAAGTTATGAGCACCTGAAATAAGTGAAGTTAGTTGCATCACTCACTGTTGTTGCCAGCTATTTCCTTAAAATCTGACTGTGACTTTAAAAATCAGTATGTTCCATTTTGTTAATTTTGCAAATGCCTCTTGTTAGTTCAGAGCCTCAGAAGCCAATGGGAGCACTGGCAGCGCATTGCAAGGGGATTCCTTAGAACCAGCTCCTGAGATGCCTCCAGTTCTCACCAGTACTGACTGCAGTTCAAAAACTCTGCAGATGAATGAAGCCTCCCCCCAGAGCGCTGACGCTACAGACTGGCATCAAACAGAAAAAGCTAAATCTGAAACTGAAATGGATCCCTCAGATATTTCAAATGTGAGTGCTGCCAGATTGGTAAGAAATCTCGTAAGATTTGTGAGTAATAATAAATGTAAGCCTTACTTTGCTTGGTCTGTGTTGCACAGTGTTTCCTGTTAGCCTTATGTAAAAACTGTAGAAAAATCTATGAGGTACTTACTGTAGGAAAAATAATTTGTTGCACAGATACTTTTCATGATGGAATTTAATTCCAGTAAAGTTTCTGAACTTAAACTAGAAAGATAAAAATGTGTTATTTGGAATAAAGAGATCTGTGCTCTCGTTACTTCTTTTAATAATGTTGGTGCTAATTTTTCGTTTCCTTCCGATACCAATCATTTTGAGTCACACTCTCATGAAAGTCTTACTTCAGTTTCACTCATCATTCAAACTGGAAACACATGGGATATCAAAATTCTCTTAGAAACAAAGTCAGACCTCTGCCTTTTAAGACTTGCTGAGCTGCTCTGCTGGGTCTTCCTTTACAACCAGCAATTTGGAGGAATGCTGTTCTTAAAGCAAAAAACATGAAGTCAGTTTTCTGTTTTTATCTGGCTTCCGAAAAGGAGTGTCCTTTCCTATCTGGACAATTCTGCAGTTCTCAGGGTGTGTCTGCTTCACTGGGATTCTCTGAGTGGAGAGCTGCAGTAATGTTACATAAAATCCAGGTTATACTTTCAGATGCTTTGTTTTGTTTTGGGGTTTTAGGGGTTTGTGTTTGTTTTGGTTTTGTTTTGTCAGAAACTAGATTAAAATTCTGATTTGCAGAAGTTTTCTTGTAAATTACTTTAACTTTTGCAAACTGGAGTCCTTCTAGATAATTTCCAGGCCAAGTACCTGTTTGCTTTTAGGGCAGATTTCTAGCATCTCATCCACTAACATTGTTTCAGATGCTCAGTTATTAACAGTTCAGGATGTTCCCAGGTTGGTGGGATCTGTGTCTCTTGGAAGCATTTTACTACTCCAGATTAGAGTGTTTTAAACACCAATTTGTGTCTTGTGTCACATTGTTTGGTAGCTGGAGTGGAAGTGAACTGGTTAATGCTGGACACTAGAGAAGGAGAAGACAATCAACATGTTCAGGCTTACATTTTTGCCCCACTCTCTTGTCATTCATGTTGAAAAACAAGTACAGCCTGAGATTCCATTGTATTAACTATGGTAAAGTTTCCAGATACAGTTCATGCAAATAATTTCCATCTTTAGATAATACTTTGGAGCACGATTCCTTTTGTAGAGGTAACAGCATGGCAGGCACTCATGTCTCAGGGTATGCCTTGCTTAGTCCCTAAGAGTAAGTATTTAAAACAGTAATTACAGGAGAACTGTCTTTGTGCTTTTAATGAGAGTGTTTGTATAATAAGTTTTTGAATTATGTGAATAATTAATTTCATAAATGTTTCATGTAGTTATTAAATGAGTTAATAGTTGCTAACACTTTTAGTGAGGTTTATATTTTCAGCTACCTTCACAAAATATATCAGTAAAAAACTATGAGTAAAGAGAAGTGGAACAAAATACCACATAATTCATGTTAACTATGTGGAATCCTCCTTTTTGTGCCTGCTACTGATTTTGGGTTTTTTTCTGGTGTCATGTTTCCTACAGTCCATGGCAGAAGTCCTTGCTAAGAAAGAAGAGTTAGCAGATCGCCTGGAGAAGGCGAATGAAGAAGCCATTGCCAGTGCTATTGCAGAGGAGGAGCAGTTAACCAGAGAGATTGAGGCAGAGGAAAACAATGACATTAATATCGAGACTGACAATGACAGTGACTTCTCTGTGAGTGTCCAGTTCATTTTACTGTACCCAAGTTCAAGCTTTGTTGTCAGTGGAGTATGAATATAGAATTTTTTAATGTTTGTTTTGGCATTAACATAACCTATTTTACCTGTGAAATAGTGTCATGTAATAATTATACCATACCGAGGTATATTTAGTCTTGCTAAACTCAGTAGCACAGTGCTGCCGAGTGGTACAGAGTCCTCTGATCTTGCAGTCATTGTCCTGCTGCCTATTTCTGGGTGCAAAACAGGGGGAGCTGGGCCTTGTTACGTTCATTGCTGCCATGGAAGAGTAGGTGAAGCAAAAGGCTTCATTTTTACTGTCAGAGCAGGAACAGCATCTACCTTTGGGGTGGCCAGTTCTGTTAGGAAGCATTTCTGAATATTGCTGAGTTGGCACTGTTTAGTGTGTATGTGCACCTGTGAGTTAAAGTTTATGTTTTTACTGTCTGGTTCATAATACATTTCAGGCTAATATGGGCAATGGAAGCATATCCTTCTGTGGTTTGTCTATGGACTGGAATGATGTTCTGGCTGATTATGAAGGTAAATTTTTATATATTACTATGCTTACATGGAAATGACAACAAAAATTTAGAAAAATGCCCATTTTGCTCATGGCCAGTTAAGGTCTCAGAAGTTTCCCCAACACATTCCAAGTTATGTTATTTTCTGTCTTGTTTGAGGAAGGATGGACTTTGTGTTCAAACTGTCTCTGTGTCTCTTTGTTCTTCAGTGCTCTTTCTGCATCTATTAGAATTTTATTTTTTTTATCCAGTTTTATATTAACATCTGGGTAAAAGTGTAATAAAATCATTAAGCATTAAAAAAGGACAGGTATTAAAGATGCTTCAGTCTGTGTTTGCACCTAGGCCCAAGGAAACCCATCTGAGAGAGAACTAGAGAAACTAATCCTTATTAATTGCAGTTCTTGTAGAAAAGTGTGTTTAAATTATCCACACCTTCGTTTTTATCTGTACAGCTCGTGAGTCGTGGCGCCAGAGCAACTCCTGGGGAGACAGAGTGGAGGAGGAGCCCGCGCGTCCCCCCGGCCACGGGATCCACATGCACGAGAAGCTCTCGTCACCCTCACGCAAAAGGTGCTGGAGTTGTTACCTGCCTGGATTAGCCAGGGAAAACAAGCAACCAAACTCATGGCTCCTTGAAACTGTTCATAAATCTACTCTGTTTAAGGCTGTGGGTGGAAAGTGCTACAGAAATCTCTCTATATTTTTTCATGAGTAGGCTCGTGCTACATTGTCCACTAAATAAAGAAGCCTAGAAGAACAGTATTCACATTTACAGGAAATAATTGCCCTCCAGTGGCCTATTTGTTTTCTCTTACTGAAATGGCATAGCAATGTTTGCTACACTGTCAGTTAATATTGTCTAACTTGCTTTTGCTCTACTTTGGTTTTTATTAAAAGAACAATAGCAGAATCCAAAAAGAAGCATGAGGAGAAACAAATGAAAGCTCAACAGCTGAGAGAAAAGTTACGTGAAGAAAAGACACTGAAGCTTCAGAAATTAATGGAGAGGGTAAGCTTTTTGTGATATAAAGGGCTGCTCTGCTGCCTTTCAGAAAACGATTGTTTTCCACATAGTAGACATATTAGAGATTGAAGCTAGTGGTGAAATGAAGTTTTCATCTGAGTCTGAGTTTATGTAGCTGACCTGTGCATCACAGCTATTAAAGAAAGCATTATTTCAAATCATGAACTTCTTTGACTGTTTACAGCAGACAATTTCAGATTCAGGAAAGGCATGACAAGAGTTGAAATGTGTTGCATGTATCCAACAGGAATAGTAAAACCAAACTGAAGCAGTGTACTTTGAGTTAAACTTAAGGCAGGCTTTGTGTAGGGCATGAAAATATTTTGTTACTGTGAGGAAAGCTTCAAGTAATAGAAAATCCTGAGGAAAATTCAGGCCCTGTTGTCAGATACCATGTTAGTAATGGATTGACTCATTCTGTATAGGAGAAAGATGTAAGGAAATGGAAAGAAGAATTGTTAGATCAAAGGCGCAGGATGATGGAGGAGAAGTTACTCCATGCCGAATTCAAACGTGAAGTGCAGCTACAAGCAATTGTGAAAAAAGCACAAGAGGAAGAAGCTAAGGTAAGTGACTTTGTTTTCAAGAGGAACTATTTAACAGCTGTGCTTTTATGTATGTTGTACCTCAGAGTGTTCCTGAGTATTTCGTGAAGGACAGTGCAGGTTGGTTACGAACACATGTGAGCCATGAAGCAGATAAATGCTGCTGTCTAAATGGTGCAGGTTTTTTAATATGACTTAAAATTAATTAGCTGTTGCTAGACATCATGGTGGGTTGGGGTGGAAGAAAAGATGGGTTGAAATAAAGAGCTGATAGTTATCTTGCTGCTTCCTCACAGAGTGTGGCAGCATTTTCGATGATACCTAGTCCTCCTGGAAGGACTAGAAGATCTAATGATCAATTCTCTGCTTTCCAGCATGTAGAAGGAGAAGTGGGGGGAGCTCATTTTTCTTCTCCTTTGTTAAAAAAACATTCTAGATCCAGCATTCTGTGTCCTTAAACAGTAGTTGTGTTGCTGTGTTTTATACCTCTGATGTTGTTGAGCAGCTGGGAACAGAGAGAGACCTGCAGTTAGCATGTGGCAGTTACTCTAAATTAAGTATGTTTAGTGCTCTTCTGACTTAATACATAATTCCATAAGGCAATCACTAGATGGATGCTTTTTGGTTTGCCTCTTTCATACTACTTTGATAAAATTTTTAATGGTTTTAAGCCCAGCCAGCAACTAAGCACCACACAACCACATACTTATTCTGCCTCCTGTCCCATGGGATGGAGGGAGAGAATCAGAGGTGTAAAGGTGAGAAATCTCATGGGTTGATACAGAAACAGTTTAATAACTGGATGGGGAAAAATCAGTTCTAAGAAAAAAGAAAATAACAGAGAGAGATAAATAACAAAGATAAAGAAAGACAAGTGATGCGAAAGGAAACAATTGGCAGTCCCTGAGCAGTGGCCCCACACCAACCTCCCCCTGGTTTTGTTGCTGCACATGATGTCCTGTGGTCTCGAATATCCCTTTGGTCGCTTGGCCTTGGTGCTGTGCAAGCCCTGCTCAGCAGTAACTAAAACATCCCTGTGTTATCAGCACTGTTTCCAGCACAAATCCAAAACATCGTCCCGTACTAGCTACTACAGAGAGAGTTAACTCTATCCCAGCCAAAACCAGCATAACATAAATGAAGTATTTTATTTTAAAGACTGTTTTTCCCAAGCAAAGATACATGGATCTCCTTGAAACTGTTTCATTATTTGATGAGCATATATCCCAGCTGTGATTGATGCAGCTGTTCATTTGTGTTATTCAAGACAAGCACAACAAAACTGATTTCGTTTTTTTACTTAGTTGCTGTTTCTCTCTTGGATTAAAATGATTTCTAGACTACCTAATTCAGTCTACCATACACTGTTTACTATTCCATTACAGCAGTGTGACTTCCGTAATTATATTAACTAAATCACACTTGCCATAGTTCCCCAGATAAGCAGATGTTTCAAATACTGTGTATATTTAAGTGTGTTGGATCTGCTGCCTCATGAGGTTCTTGTGTTCTGGAAATCAAGGTTAATTGGGCCAGAAGGCTTTAGAGAAATAGCTGATGGGTAGGATAGCTGCAGACCATGGTAACTGTTGCTGCCCAGTTGGTTATCTAAATTCCCAGTGCTTGCTTGTTTTTACTGACCTGTAAAATCCATTCTGTAAATGGATTCTAGTCAGTAAACAAAGTTACAAGCATGATCCTACCACCCTTTTTCATGATCTGTTTTTGTCTGTCTGTATATGTTCCCTTTACCTGTTTTTTCTAGTGTGCACATTTAAGTTCTTTCAAGCTAACCTTTTCTTATTATTTTTTTGTTCTTATGTGTTGCACTGTCCTGTGGTTGAAAAGGATAATACATGTTCATGAAATAGGCTATATGGATAGGAAATATTAGACCATGAGCCTGTTTGTTTTTTTCTTATTCATACTTTTTATACTTTCACTTTTTTGATCAGTAAGTACACATATATTTAAAGGTAGCTCAAAAGATCTATTGGATTCTAACACTTGACTTACCCATCTGGGTTTTAACATTACACATTTTGTGACTGAGAGAATGGACTGATGAAGTCTCAATGCTGAGAGAATTTAGAGGTTTTTCTGTATTTTACCCAAAGTTTCTTGTTTCTCTGATACAATTCAAATTCTCTTTTTATATTCCATGGGCTGTCTTGTTTAGAACAAACAAAACAATACAAAATTATTTCAAAACCTAAAGACTTATTCTCAAGTTGGTAGTTTTCCAACCCATTCTGGAGAAATGTCCCACCAGTTTAATTATCAAGTGGATAATTAACAAATGGGTGGAATTCCCTAAGATGAAACCTATTTCAACTTCTCGGGTATTTTCTTAGGCTTTCTGATTGTTTGCAGGTAAATGAAATTGCTTTTATAAACACCTTGGAAGCTCAGAACAAACGCCACGATGTGTTGAACAAACTCAAGGAGTACGAACAGCGCTTAAATGAGTTACAAGAGGAGCGTCAGCGAAGGCAAGAGGAGAAACAAGCGCGGGATGAGGCAGTTCAGGTACGACGTGTGCGTAGCTGCAGGGGCACAGTGAAATGCGGCTTCGTGTTTCATTTTGGCTCTGCAGATGTTAAAATACACTTTGTCTGAATTCCGTTTTATTTCATGCCTAAAAGAGCAGTGAGAATTTGCTTTTCCCTGGCTAGGAGCGCAAGAGAGCCCTGGAAGCGGAGCGGCAGGCCCGGGTGGAGGAGCTGCTGATGAAGAGGAAGGAACAGGAAGCACGGATTGAACAGCAGAGGCAAGAGAAGGAAAAAGCACGAGAAGATGCAGCACGGGAGAGGGCCAGGTAACTTTGCAGTCGTTTCTTTGCTTCCCTTCACCGTTATCCTCCCCAGCAAACTGCACCTTCTCTACAAAAGCAGTACCTTCCTGGCTTGTCAGACTTAGGTTTTAAAAAGTAGCGTTATTAAGGATTCTTGATGAATGGCTTGAAAGAAGAAATCAGGTGAGTCATCGCAAATTCTGTAATAGGTTTTTGTATTCCTTACTTACATGCACGATATAAGTTGCAGGGCTGTATTTTATTATATTCATCTTAGTTTTATTGCTGACAAGACCTTGTAATAATTTGCCTTTTTCATATTTCACCTTAGTTTTCAAAGGAAACAAGATTAATGTACCCATGTTCCCATTTCCTCCACTCTCCAGAAACTTTGGGACTTACTGGCATCAATTTGATTTCACGTTGTTGTAGACACCAAAGATTACATTTTTGAAGCACAAAGCCAGGAAATCGGGCTTCATTAATTCTGCTGCCTGTGAACTACTTGGTTTGTAGTTTTGCCCGTAATTAAAAGTTCATAAAGGGGACTTCACATGGACTTTTCTCTCTCTTCCTTTTGAGCCAAACATTAGGTGCAGATAGAATGAATGTTGGTGTGTGAGAGAGGTCTCCTTTCAAGTCTGATACATTCCGATTGTTTCATTTACCAAATTCTGTTTGTATTCACCTCCTGTTTCTCCCTCTTCTCCTATAGTTTCCCTGCCATAAGCATTCCTTAAAACCTTGATAAATCAAGTTAGGGTTTTTTCTGTGGTGTTCACTAATGGTTCTTGATACATTTTTATTGTCGTGGCTTGTTTTCTTCAAGATTGTCACAAAGAAGACTGTTTTTTCCCTAAGTAAAATATTCAGAAATGTATTGATCGCCTTTCATCTTCCGAAGGCAATATCGTAGCTTTCCATTTAGATGTGTAACGAATTCTGGGTAGGATCTGTAGCCTTTCCCAGGGCTTCATGGACCTTTCCTCGTGGTATTGAGCCAAAATCACAATGAGATAGAGTGAGATGGAAGGGATCCTTCAGTATCTTATTCTCATTTGCAAATACTCAAGGAAGATTAGGACTAATGGAGAATTTGGTTATGCTGTTTTGGGAAGACAAACCCTGTGTGTGTAAGGCTTCTACATCTTTCTGAAATTTGAGGAAACCCTCAAAGTAAGCAAATGACCGATAATTGTCCCACTGTCCCCATCTTTGTCTTCTAAGGCCTTCTACAGTTAGATCTTGTCAAAAATCTCCAAGTATATAATTCCTTGCTGTTTTAGTTTAATCAGTGTTAAATCTGCCACATCCCTTTGTGGCACCCCATTCATTTCCTTATGACATGTGAGGAGCAGCAGTTTCCATTTGCCTTCTGTTGGTATTGTGTCAGCAAATCTCCTCTGTATTTGTTGCTGTAACGCTCAGTTTTCAAACTCTTTGTACTTGATATTGCAGTACCGTGCTTGCACTTGTTTTTCTTTGCCAGATGTTGATTACACAAGAGAGAGGTTTTTTTCTTTTCCTTTTTTTTTTTTTTTTTTTAATGATTTTGGGAAAGAGTAGGAAAGAATGTGTGTGGTGGCTTACAATCTGGTGATTCTGTTATGTCAGAGTCATTACATCTCCCTAACAACAGTTCTGAGGTTTCTCTAACATAGCAGAGTGAGGGGAGGACTCAGTGTCCTGGCTTTGAAGCTCAGGGAGGGATGAGCTTGACAGAAAGCTGGCTGTCCTGTCCCGGCCGTCCTGGGTTGCAGTGTGTTTTGGTGGAACCTTTGGGGTATTGTTTGGTGTTTTGTTGAGCTTCTTCCTGCTGCCAGGATTTGGCTTGTGTCCTGGAGATTTAATACTTGCTGGAATGAGTAATTTTTGCAGTATCTGCTTAAAGTTTCTTCAGTATAAGCTTACCATGTGCATCTGTTGGTGATTAAAGCATCTGTATGAATGAAATAGTGTACTTAAAACTGACTTTAAAAGCCCCTCTGCCCTTACGGTACATTAACTTGTTTCCAGTAAAGTTTTAGTTGTAATTTCAAAGTATTTTATATTCCAGAGAGTTGAAATCCATAATACAGAAAATTTTCTTCTTGTCAATAGAAATCATAAAACTGTATAAAATACCCTAACCATGTAAAAAGAATGCTTTTCAGAAGGGCTTGTGCAGGAGTAATGTTGATGCTCTGTAAATGGAAACTTGAGAATTTTGTTTCGAAGACTATTTACCCAAAGTATGAGATGGTAATCTGTTGTCGTTTGTAGCATTAAACAAATATGTGAAAATGCAGACTGAAAGAAACAGCTAAAATGAGCTTGTAGTTCAGTTTTCCTTTCTGTACCTCAGGGGAGGTAACACGTACACTACCTAATGCTTCTCATCCATAAGCTCTTCCTCACCCCTGCCATGCCCACAATGATTGGAAGAGTTCACTTTTTCTTTCTGAAAGAAAAATTGTTTAGTGTTTATCATTTGATTTACTTCCTCTCCTGTCTTCTTTCCAGTCTTTTTTTGTATTTTCTGTGGCTTTTTGTTTCAAAAATATTACTTTATCTGAGCCTTCTATTTTTATGGAACTGATTTTGTTTTTTTCTGTCAGATTTCTGTTTAAAAATACCTAGACAAACAGGGTTTTTCACCCACATGTGACAAAATCCATTGCAGTTTGGGTAATAGTCGTTATGTTAGGCTCTCTAGTTTTGTTGCTCAGGCTCCTTTAATTTTAGAATGCTTTTTGAAAAGATGGCTGATGGCTTTGATTGACTCCGTCATAGCTCAGTTTTACCCAGAGCTTTCATTATGTCTTTGGCCCTTTAGAGCTGCCAGGCTTCTCTCCCATTACACTGTACAATTTTTTTTGTATAAACAGCGTGAGTAGCTGACTTTCTTTCTCTTTAGGATTTAATTGCTCCCTTGGCTTACTGATCACTAAGAAGTTGTTCTTGATGAAACTCTTACCTGTGGATTTCTGCTTAATGGTTATAGTTACAAGTGAAGTTACACCCTTTGTTCTTTTATCAGACGGAAAAAAAAATCTAAATCTCTTCAACAGGGTGATGCTGTTGGTCATAGTTTTATCTGGAAGTTTCTGTATTTAATTTTATACCAAAGAACATTTTATGAAACACTGCCCTCAGTGCTGTAAGGGTTTTTTTTTCCCACTTGTCGTTCTGCTCATCCCCATTGCTTCACTGACTGCAGCCCTTGGCTGAAGAATGCAAATGGTGACTGACTTTCACATTCATCACTCTTTTGTAGCGTCTTCTTGACTATCATTGCTCTGATTGGGGCTGAGGTGTGATCCAGGTTCTGCTACAAAGGTTCAAGTGTCTGTCTTTAGTAAGTCATTCAAATGAAAACATCGGCATTCTCTGTTAACTAAGTTGCTTTTTATTGTTTTTCTTTTTACTGAACCATCTTCAACTTCATTTTTGGGTTTTCTTGTTCTCCATTCCCAACATAAATGTGCCAGTATTATTCATGCTTTACATTGATAAAAATTCTGATTCTCTTTTGGTTAGAGATCGAGAAGAGAGGTTGGCAGCTCTTACTGCAGCTCAGCAAGAAGCCATGGAAGAACTGCAGAAGAAGATTCAGCTGAAGGTATAAAGGATACATTATTTGAAAAATATGTCAGTATTTCTTTGCACACTTTAATTCCATTTGCTGTAATTCAGTGTGTTTTTTCTTCGTTGCTTTATTTTCCATTCAGCACGATGAAAGTATTAGAAGGCACATGGAACAAATTGAACAGAGAAAAGAGAAAGCAGCTGAACTAAGTAGTGGAAGACATGCTAATACTGACTATGCACCAAAGCTTACACCCTATGAGCGAAAGAAACAGTGCTCATTATGCAATGTAATGGTGAGTTGGGTAGAGGAGATACTGCTGGAGTTGCAAGACCAACCCAAGCCATGAAGCTACAAGTTCTTCTTCACTCACTTGCATGTTTGCTGTATCCCTGCTCTGCTTTTGTAAAAAGTGCACCTTGTTCTTCTGTCCGTAAATCAGGTGGGTTAGGGAAGATTTGAAAGAAGTGTAGAGTTGTGGGTAGAATGGAGACTGTGGGCAGTGCCCAGTTATTGGCTGTCTCTGCTGAGAGAAGCAAGAACTTGGGAGCATCAGATGGAAGAAGGTAGTTAAAAGCTAGATTTAAAGAAAAATAAAGAATGTGGTCCTTTACATTGCAGGCTGCTGAGCTGGGAACACCTTTTTGTAAGATGCTGTGGATATTTGAATTTACTGGGAGTTCAGGGGCTGATTGGTTAAGTTTCATTGGACTGAAATTCAGAGAAACCACATCAAGCTCAAGAAGTTCTCGAATTGAGTTCGGTTGGATGCTTAAAACTGTTGGAAAGGAAAAGGAGTGCTCTCTTTGTCTCCTCTTTTCCTTTGGTGCCTTATTTTTCGGTCGCTGTTGGAAGCCAAGTACATTGCTTGGCAGCATCCCAGCCTCAGCAGGGTCTCTCTGCTTGTGCCTGCCCTCCCGTGTCCCAGGAATGGTGGGGGAGAGAAGCCACACAGTCAGTGAGCCAGAGCTGGGAGATCTGCTCGTGTTGATAACTGCTTTCGCTGCTTTGCAAAGACTGCGCGTTACTGGAGCCTTATATGCCACTAAGCATTATTTCTCTTTAATTGCTGCATTAAGCAAGATTGCATGGGATCACCTCAGGCAGTGCTGGAACAGAAACTCAGGCTCAGCAGACTGGAGTCTTGTATACTCACTGACCATGCATTTCAGAATGAAACTCCAATATATGAAATTAGATTGAAGTGAAAATGAGAGGAGAGCCCAACATATTTTTTAATCTATTATTACACTGCTGGCTAGCAAATCATTCTATAATTTACTGTTAAGTCCTGCATAAAAGATGCTTATGCAAATTAGGTTGAGGAATAAAGTACTGTGCTTGAATTTCTGAACATACTCCTGACAAATTGGTGTATTTTATATTATATTTAAAATACTGTTAGTTATACATTATGGAATTTGCAAAGGAAAAATAACTGTTAAGTCGTTGTCATTACAGATCTCATCAGAAGTGTATCTTTTTAGCCACATTAAAGGGAAAAAACACCAACAAGCTGTGAGAGAGAACAGTAGTATACAAGGACGAGAGCTTTCAGATGAAGAAGTGGTAAGTTTTGTACTATTTTTTTATATTACTTCTAGTTTTAAATGCCATTCAGCTGAGTAGCCTATGAAAGTCTTGAAAATTCTTATAAAGGAGTTGAACGAGACTGTTTCTGTTAGCATGGGAATCATAGCAGACTACCCATGAAAAGGAATGAAAGAAACAATGCATTCACATACTGCAGGGAATTGCCATTAGAAGTAGATTCTTTATAAAATGTGACTAATTGCTTTTCTATTAATCAAAGGCATTTTTCATGTCACTGCATTTATCTTTTCATCCTAAAAATCTTAGGCATTGCAGGTGTCGGCATCCTGCTTTTTTCCTTTGTTCCTTCTTGTTGCTTGAAACACCTTAGTCCTTTTGTAGGTGAGCAGATGTGCTGTCCTATGCATCAAGGTCCATAGTGCTGGAAACTGTAGTGCTATATTACTTCAAAATGTAAGATTGGAAACATTTTGTAATGTTTAACATTAACATTGCTCAGAAGAATAATAGTTTTTCAGTAGCTTCTTTAGAAGAGTTGGCATTTAGGGTGATTTTTAGGAAGCATTGAGGACATTTTATGCCATACCAGGAGGCGGCCACTGTTTTGTAGAAAAGACATCAGTATGGTTGTCTCATTTAATTTTTCGTTGCTGCTGCCAGAATTCAACTACAGTATTAAGTCAAGGCCTTTTCTATGAGAATTTGAGTTCTGCCACATCCAAAAAAAATTGTAAATGCCCCTGGATTATTGTATCTGTCAGGTGTTAGGAGGAAATAGTGTGCAAGCCAGTTCTTCAGCACTGATTCAGATTGTACTTAATTGTGTTTGGAAATCTGTTTCCAGCCAAGCTGATTCAGATGACACTGCCCAGTAGTTCTGATTTTTTCACTTTCCTTCACAGTTCTTGTTACTATTTTATATACTGAAATCTTCTCTTTGTTTTCAGCTTCTTATATCTGGTTATAACATGCTTTCCTTTTTAAAAAGCTTTGGAGAGTTAAGTCTCTGAAGGACTGAAATCCACAGAGGTGGTTATCACTGAAAAAGCAGAAAAAGATAATTGGAGAGGCACAGTAGTCTGGAAGAATAAATATTTGCGGAGTTGCACTTTCCTGCCCTTTCCCAACTGTAATGAAAGTACATAAACTGGTTTTTCAGTTTCTCCTCTTGGACAGTGGTTAGTGGGAGTTGTGTGGTTTTAGATTTGGATTTTAGATGCCAGGATTACCTAAGTGAATGTATGTGAGAAATCTCCATACTGCACCTGTTTGCCTGGAAATACCAGCTGTGAAATTTCCCAGAATCTTTCCTGTTGTGGGCAGTCCCAGCTATTGACATTTTCTTGGATCTCTCGGGCCTTTACTGGTATCTGTCTGGCCACTGGTGACTGAACTGTGGCTCCTGCTGGGCAGCTGGCTCAGATGAATCTGGAGGAGAACAGTGAACTGGATTTTCTTTTGACTGGGCGTTACACGCTCTTCACATCTGGTTTGATAGCTGAACTGTTCCAGTGTCTGGAAAAAGGGATCAGGCGCCAACAGCTGCATTTGCACCCAGCTGGTGAGAGAGAAGTTCCACTAGAGGGCGCAGAGATCCTGATTTTTGTGCTTAAATCCAGGGTTTCTAAGCAAATCATTTTGATGTGAACTTAAGAACTAGATGAAGGTTAAATGTATGTATTTCTTGAATAATGCTTAGTGCAGGAGAGAAAGGAGAGAACCATTTTAACTGAATGAACAGCTTGAGAATTGCTATAGCGGATTTCAATATCCTGAGTCAAGATGGTGCGTAGTATCTGGCATACTGGCAATGTATGCATGCTTCCATTGTTAGGTATTTTATATATTATTTCTGGCTATATTTCAATTAGTCCAAGTATAAAATTCTGAACTATATTATCGTAACCTGAAATTTCCCAGGTCTGAGGCCCTTTCTAATTTTTATTACTTGCTATTTTTTTGCAAAGGGCTGTAGTAAGACACTCGTTATAGATCTGGTCAGTGTAAAGTAAGAAAGCAGTTTTATTTATCAGAGCAATCTGCTTTGTGTATCTCTTTATTCAGAATGCGTAGTTAATGCCATCCTCACAACTAAAGCTTTCAGTAACTTCTCAAGCTTTGAAATATTTGAGAAAAAAATTCCAAGCTATTATATAGAAATGAACCCGTATTCCAGGGAAGCTTTATAATAGTCATAGTTACTTATTTATCACTGTTTTCAATTCTTCAGTCGGTGAAGGTAACTCTACCGAGAAAACACTTGTGCTACTTAAAGTTATTACTTGTCATCTGTGATGTCTTTAGATTATATATGTCTTGTGTGTGACCCTTCTTCTTTGACATAAAAGATTTTATTTATATCACCTTTGACCTAATAAAATTTCACCTTTAACCTTATGCACTTGACACCTCAGATAACTTACTCTTGATCTTTGACTCATTTTGTGTTCAGCCTGTTCAGTATATTAGGTAGCTGCCTGGAAAGAAAGCTTGCTTAAAATTCTAATCTGATCATAGAATTTCTTTACTATTACTTGAGAAATCACAGGATTTGAAATATTTTTATTTTGTCCATACTGGTATCTCAGATTTAGGTATCTCCTCAAGACTTTGGAAACTGATTTAGGCAAATGATTATATAATTTCTCTTCACACAGTAAGGATTTTTCTTGGTCGATTTGACTGTAAGCAAAAAGTTGGTAACTACTTAATGGTCAGGGACACCGATTCCTCTGGGCTGGGTGGGTGGTAGGAGTTGATCTTGCCAGAAATAAAAAGAGGCTGATAAATTCTAGGGGTTTTCTCTTTGCTATAGGGTCTATAAATTCTGTAATTTTACAGACATTTTCAGAGGTCAAAGCAGACTTCACGTTGGAGCAGTGTCCCACTGGTTTGGCATTAAGTGCTTATTGTGCTTAATTCCAGCATGTCTTGTGCAGGAGCTGACAGCTGGTATCAGATCATCAGGGAGGTGAATTTGTGGATGTGAAATGCACAAAGAAAATAATTTTGCTGTGAATGAAGATACAGAAATGAAAAAGCATGAGATTCTTTCTCAGATTGTGGGCACTTCATTGCACGTCAGCCTTTTGGGTTTTCTTCATTTGGGGCTTTATTAGTCTCCAGCTGAAACAGGTGTAGCTTTCTCTTACAGCAAACAGCTCTTGGTTTTCTAACGGTGGTTATCATGTGAAAGCAAATTAAGTTCTGTTCACATTTTTTACTTCCTTTGTAACTTTGCTTTTGTCTGGCCTCTTATAGATACATTAATTCACCTAGCTGGTAAAACTTGCAGCAGGCTAAAAGTCATCTTCAGTATATTTCTGAAGCTTTCAATGCTCCCACTGTCCCACATCATTTCACCATTATCTTCAGTGCAGTAAGAGCGTCCTGCCTACATTATCTCTCTGCTTAAGTGCCTGCCTTCTTCCATCAAACTCTCAGCTTCGCCTTCTTTTGCATTGCCATTTTCTATGCTATTGATTTCCCGTCCCCTCTCTCAACATCCACGTTGCTTTTAGTTCAGCAAAAGATGTAAACAGTGTAAGCAATTTGCTTTCATTGACTTCACTGGAATCAATTAGTATGTTGGTAGTCCTGACTAATTGCTTTGCTGAATTAAAGCCTGTGTGACACAAAGGCCTCACTGAAAAGGTGCCTGCAAAAGCCATAGGACAACACCTGGTGATTTCATTAGGCTGAGGAGTCTCTGCAAGGACCTTGTAGACATTTTCTTCCACTTGTAGCTCCTACAGATTCACTTTTATGCCCCTCTGTGTTGCCTTTTGTCTTTGCCTTTCTTGTCTCTCCTAGTTTGCTTGGAGAAATACACCCAGCAGCTCCCTTTGAACCATTGTCCCAGCTCTCTCTGTATCTGCTGGTGTTTAAATGCCATGGCTTAAAGGGACTTTCGGAATATAAATCATGTCATTCCATGTGGTCTATGAATGTTTCTAATAAGTGAAAAGTACTTCTAAAAACCAGATGCAATAGATAACTTGGCAGGGTTTGGTTAATTTATATAAGGTGCATGCTAAAATTTTATGTATTCCAAAGCAGGATGGAGGAATATTAATGAACCGTTGTTTGCACATGTGAAAAATGTGCCTTTTTTTATCAGGAGAGAAAACTGATTCTATTGTGATTATATAAGGGCAACAAAGAACTTCTAAGAGGTATATTTAGATCAAATGAAAACATAATCCCATGATGGAGCAGAGAGGTGGTTGTTGTCTGAAGACTGACAGCGTTAAAATGTGAAGATTTATACAAAGACCTGGTTGGTTGAGCCCACCCACGTTCCTTAAGAAAAGCTGCTGGCCAGTGACTAAAGCTCCCTCTGGAGTGTGGCTGCCCAGTTTGCTGGGGCTGCAGTGGGAGCCTTTCGTGGCCCAGCTCTGCTCAGGCTGTAGCAGCTCTGATGTACAGAGTGCCCGCCTGTGCTGGCAGCTTCCCCGGGTACGGACACCGGCCCTGGCGGGATGTGGTGGGAGCCTGAGGCAGAGCTGTGCTGGTACCTGTGCTGTGCCAGCCAGGTGAGCTTTATAGCCAGCACCACACACAGGCAGAGCTCGTGTTCGTAGCAGTTGGAATTTCTAAAAATTTTTTAGATTTTAGGAGCAAGGAGTTGTTTCTCTGAAAGAAATCGAGCTATTTTCCTGGAGGTGTGTGCTGCTTCCATTATTTCTTGCAGAGGAAATTACTGAGGGAAAAAGATGTGGAAATAGTTTAATGTCTGACCCTTGCTCTTCTTCATCTGTGCTTACAAGGAGCTTTCTTATCTAGACTCATGGTGATGCCAGGATTTTGCTAATTATTATTTTTTAATACACTATGTTTTCATTACAATTAAATTATATATAACTATTGTTTTATTGCTTTAGCCTTCGTGGTATTGAAAAAAGGTTTTTGTTTTCCTCTCTGAATCAGAGTGTTTTCAAGTTCTTCTGTTTAAATGTATAATAGTGTTCTACGAACTCCTTTGGTAGCTGTCTGAAAGATATGATTAAGCAAAATGGAAAATAATAATACTAAGCATGGTCAGGTTTTTAGTTTCATCTAATAGAGGAGTTTGGGGTGTTGATACCTGTGGGTATGAGGCTTTTAAAAATCATTATACACAATTAATAGTTCTCTTTTTTATTCTGGAACTTTCATGTGTATGTTACATGTCTGCCTGTATTCATAGAGTCACAGACTGGTTTGGGGTGGAAGGGATCTTAGAGCTCCTCCAGTTCTACCCCCTGCTGTGGGCAGGGACACCTTCCACTATCCCAGTTTGCTCCAAGCCCCATCCAGCCTGGCCTGGAACATTTCCAGGGATGGGGCAGCCACAGCTCTGAAGTCAGTGCCCAGTGTGTGCAGCCTTGCTCCTGCCCTGGTGTGTGTTTGCCCTTCATCTCTTCTGACATTTGACTGCTCAATTATGACCATTTACAGCACAAAGAGATGACCCTGACCCGGTTCTGGTGGTACTGAAGCCATTTCTGGGTAATATGGTGGTGCATATGTTTTTGTCATATGTAGAACAATATTCCTATTTGCTTTATCCACAGACTTCATAGTAAATTCATTTTTTTTTCTTGGCATCTGATTATAATTCTCCAACAGTAGCCCATTTTTCTTCTCTGTTGCTCAGGGGAAATAATCTGTAAATCACTTGCAAACAAGAACTCCCCATCCCAGTAAAGCTTTGGGTTCTGGTTGAGTTGGCTTTACTCAATTTTTCTTTTTTCCTGAGGAAGGAAGGATTTTTTTTTTTTAGAGCAAGGTTGCGTGTTGCTAGAGGAGTGGAATTACGCCAGGCATCTGTGGTCCATTTTTGTTTATGGATGTTTCATATCTCTGGTATACCTGTGGTCCTTTCAGCCCAGGAGCTCTGGCCGTGTCATTGTGCTGTGAATACTTCTGTCCTAGAAGACATTGTCATGAACAATCAAGTGATTATAAAGTCTAATCCATGTTGCAGCTTGCAGAAGGTCTCTCAGTACCCCATACATCAATTCTAAGTTTTTGTACTTTGCATAGCAATAGCTTCTTACCTTTCATTTATTATGAAGTGTTGTTTCTCGTGGCAAAAATGTACGTGATTAATTGTTTATTGGCTGTGCCTTTAATTTTGATAGATCACTGCCAGCAGCTGCACCCTTCCTATTTTTGGCTTGGATGTCTTGAATGTTCACAGCCAGTAATAAAAACTACTGCTGGCAGGCCCAACTGCACTCTCATCCCCCCTTTCTCTCGGCTGCCCTTGCAGCCACACGATAATGTCAGTGCCTTCCAGCTTTCCTCCCTCATCTGCAGGGATGCTTTCCATGGCCAGGATGCACAACTCTCATTCTCACAGAAGAGACACCTTTACTTTGCCTTCTGTTCCCACATTTCGGAGTGACAAGTGGGAATGATATTAAAAATCTGAAGAAATACTTGAAGCTACTATTAAGAATATTATTTGTTATTTATCTTAGTGGCAGACTCATGTCATTGAATCTATGGACAAGCAAGGTGACTGAAAGTGCAGTCACTGTTACCAGTAAAAATAGTTTTTAGTTTGGGCATGCTAAAAATCAGGATTAGTCCCTCATGAAAAAAACCCTAAATCCCAGATGTCGAGGAAAACCTAATTGTACAGTGAAAGGTCACTCTTCGGTTTTGAATGAATAATAAAAGTTTTTAATGCTCTCAACTCATTTTCTAAAGTAACAGTCTAGCATAGAAATGTGAATAACTAAAATCTTGATTTTGAGAAAATAATACTTGAATATTCATTACCTTATAATCAGTTTCTTATATATGTAGCACCTACAGTAACACTTACTAATTCATATTAATAAGGAATACCTTCCTTTTTATAAATCTTCGTATTTTGGAGTAGACCATCACTTGTGGTCCTATAATAGTATTTGATCTCTTTATGATTAAGAATTACTGATCATTTGTGTTTCAGGCTGTCATTGTTTAAAATTGAAGTGTTCTTTTGATATAACTTGTAGTCTGCTTCAGCATCTGTTTTCCATATTAAATATTGTCCTAGGTTATGAGGAAAAAGTAAAATAGTGAGGAGTTCTATTGAAACATGTAGTAAAATCATGAACAAATATTCCTGTGGTAACTTGATTTAGAATTGAACCTTAAAAAACCCTTCAAAATTTGGCAAGTATATCCCTTAAGTGATTATCTACACAAGTAAGAAGCCATTATTCCTGACATTGGTAATAAATAGTGAAAACATTTTTAAATGACTTTCTGCAGTTACAGGATATTGTTTATTTTGAAACAGGTAGAGGTGTAAATCCAAAAGATGTATGTAGGCTTCAGCATAGTTACCTATTGATTTGCTGGAATATATTCCTTATGTACCTTACCTTTATGGAAAATACTCAATTTGATATATATTTTTTATGTTAAAATGGTAAATGAATGACAGCTATTATTATGTGATATAAGCTACTACAAGTATTTCTTTATAGTGTTCCTCATGTTTATGTTTTAATGCTGATGTGAGAGGGCAAGTAACAACAAGTGTTTGGAAGTTGTGAAGACTCAGTTTAGATAAATAGCTAGAGACATATTTTTCAAGTTGCCTTGGTCGGCAGAATTGGGTTAGAACACGTATAAGAATGCCTTTTCTTTCAGAACTTGGGGATTCGAGGTTGGAAAGAATACAAAAATAATAGAAAAACCAGCCTTATAGTATTCTGGCATTTCTGCTTCAGTTCTGGCCAGAATCCAGAAATATAGAAGGGAATGAAAATGACAAAAATAACAGAGGGGGAAAAAACCCTATAAACTCTTTAGATTCATCAAGGTCATTTTGGCTTAGCTTTTTTGGGTGAAAGTCCAACAGCCAGGACGGTTTTCCACGTCTGTGACTTGGTTAGTTTATAAATGATGGGAGCAGAGGTAAGAAGCCCTGGGTCACACCCTGGAACGTGGGTGGCAGTGGCACTGCCAGGCCTTGCCCTGCCTCGTGCTGGACGGAGATCTCCCTGCAGCGCTGCCTCGGCTGAGCTTGGAGCAGGTGCCAGGAAATCCCTGATGGACTGGCTGCTGCTCCTGGCCTCTCCTGCCTGCTCCAAGGATTTCCAGAGCCTGCTTTCCCTGGCTGTCCCTGCCCTGTGTTAGGCGGAACAGTGTGCTTAGGCAGGGCCAGGGATCAGCACAGAGGATCTGCAGCTGTGGCTGCCCTCCAGCAGCACAGCCGGGCTCTCCTTTTCTTCTTGGCTTAGAGGCTTTGCTGCAATATTGGCCTACCTATGCAGGCTTGCCCCAGGCAGAATTCATAAAAAGGCAACACTTACTAAAAAAGAAAGGAACAGGAAATAAGTATTTGTGTTATGGTTACTTCTAATTTTAGAATGAGGGAATTTCGTTAGGAAGAATTCTGTTTGGCACACTTCACAATTTATTAAGTTCCTATTAATGTTTTCTGGATAGTGAATTGAATAGTAGCTTATATGTAATACAGAGAGCCAAGAACTGTCATAATCAAAAAGATGGGGTAGGAACATAATTTTGCAGTTGTGTTCTGGTTTGATAAATACTTACATACCCAAGGTTTCATCTGCCAAGGACAGATCCATGGATGCTGTTGCTGTAATTAGGACACTAAATGGGGAGAGCCCGTGAAGAGTATTGGTCTTGTGAATGGCTATTGTATGAACAGGATGTCAATTGGGAAATTTCTTGTCCAGCTGTTGCATTTTATATAGATTACTGAGGTTCAGAATCCAGTTTATGGTATGGTTTTCCTCATCCAAGCAGAAGTGGACCCTGCTCAGCTATATAGCATTTCAGCATTTTGTAGCATTTGCTGCATGGTGCTTGGAAAACTTAGCAATTATGTTTGTTCTGGAGTCTGAAAAAAATTACTTCTATTTCAGGGGATATTGATTATAACACTGTTATCCTTGTAATGTAAACATGTCGTATAAGAAAAAGAGGTGTAATTCAGTGTGTAGAGGAAAACTTGATTGTAAGAAGTGCTTAGTCAACTGAAATTATCAACTTCAAGATAGGAGATTAACAGGGTAGATTTTCTGGTTCAGGCATTTGAAGGGGACTAGGCAATAACCAGCAAGAATTTGACTTCAGGGGTGACCTTATTAGTTTTAGCTTTAATGGTTTTGGCAACTCGATTTCTCATGTAGTTTGAAGATGAGGCCCATCTGTTGCATTTGGAAAGTTTCAGGATATTCAGTGATTTGACTAAAAGTCAGAACAGTTGAGAATGGAGGGAGAAGGAAGGAATAGCAAAAATATTTTTTGTAAATAATATAATTTGCATCTGCTTTGTGGTGACTGCGGTTTTACATGGGCATTTAATATTAGTCTTTATCACCTTGCTTGTAAATAAAGTACTGAAACTTTTACAGAAATTTATGTCAGTTGTTCTAAAAATTACTTCAGTGTTCTGTAGAAACTTGGCGGTTCAATGACTTTGTCAAATAACAACGTGCCTGTACAAAATGCCATTAAATATCACATGGTGTATGTTCACTACCTTACTTTTATGCCTCGTGGCTTTTTCAGCTGGGGACTGAGGGTCTCCCCCTAAGACAGGTACAGGATACTTTGGGATTTTTAAAAGTAATCCTTAGTTTTGGAGAATGCATGGAAATAACACAGGAGAGAAAGAGCAGGAGTATTTCTACCCTAATGGGTCACTGAGCCATCATCATGTGAGCATAGAGGAATATATACAGGTGATCGTGAAGAAATACATGTCAGCATTCAGTTCTTGTTTCCTTATTTTGCAGCTGTACATCCCAGCATAGAACAGTGACTGCTCTTGGTGGCGCAGATTCTGCCACCTTCACGAAAGCTGAGACCTTGCTTTGTGACATCGTTGATCTCAGCTGTGCAGCTCGGGGATGAGTATCAAGTATGAAAAATGATGGCAGAAATCTGATACAGAATGACCATCATAGCTGGCTCTGGTTTAATCCTGAGATAAAAAGTGTCGTGTTAGGACAGAACCAGCAAAATTAAAATGTTGTACATAAGCCTTTAAAACAGAGCTTCAGAGAAATTGCACAGCTAAAATTGGTATGGCTGAAACTGAAACTGCACTGAACGTTTTTGGTAGGGCTGAATACAGATATTAATGACAGAAGCTTCTGTTAAGAAAGAGCCTCTGTTTAATAATGCTTTGCATTTATAATGGCCTAAATTCTCTAAAGATCTGGTGGTTTACCAGTCTCTGGGGAACTGGGGCCAGAATGTGCTCAGCATAGCACGGGACCAAGCCAGTGATGACCCTTCACATTGCCATAAGAAGAAACCCAGAATGCTTTTAGGGAGAGGATAAATTAATTTCATCTCAGAAATTCTTACTGCATTTAGCATTTACTTATATAAAAATAATAACAAAAACAAGTGAAAGGCTTTCAGGAAGAAGTGTCCACATTACCCCGTTATCCTGCATTACATTTATTAGAAATGCACCCACCCCCCCAAACTGATGAGTTTTAATATTCATTAAATGAAAGGATGGCAAAAGTTTGCTTTGAAGACACTGCACTGGCCTCACTCCCTTTCGTGCTCGGATGGTTGTTACTTTTGTGGTGTGTTCACTTGGCCAGCTATGGCTGTGCAGGTAAAATTATTCATCAGTTTAATTATTTAAAGGATTGGACTTCCTGTACTTCAGTGTGACTTGGTGAATTCTAAAACCTTAATTTTTTTCAGGGAACTGGTGGGAGCTTAATAAAACATGGGGATAAATATTTTTCCCCTGCTCTGGAGGGTGTTGTAGCAGCAGCTCTCTTCAGGTGCCAGTTGTCACCCAATACCAAGCTATTTGTTATACTCGTTTCACACCTGAATGGTGTCGATCTGCCCACGGTGATAATCCCACGCTTTGATCTGTACCTTCAAAAAGTGATTGTTTTTGTGACACAAGGTATTATTACTCTAGTCTGACTTTAATGAGCTGTATGGATGAAGTCTGATATTAATCCAAACCGCCCCATGTGAAAGCCGAGAACTCTGAGAACCATCGTTCCCAGAGGTGCTCGAGTTCCTGTGAACAGAATGTGTGCAACCATCGTGGGTGCTCTCCTGCCCCACAGCCTGGGTCATGAATGTGCTTGTTGAACCCATGAATGTGCTTGTTCTCTTCAAGTCATCAGCTAAGCCACAGATAAGATGATGAAAAAAGAGGTGAGTGTCTGTGAAGGGGGTGCAAAGCTTTGTCTCCTTCCTTTGTGCCCAGCACAAGTGTGACCCCGTGGTCACAGCTGCCCTGGTGTGGCTGCACAGCAGCCTGGCTGCCCCTGGTGTAGCGTGGTGGCCATCCCAGAGTGCAGTGGGAACTTCATTCCACTCTGCTGTCACTTTGGAGCAATACCAGTTTGAAGATGTGATGAACCAAAATCCCAGTTGCACTGTTGAACGAAGATGTAGAACTGCAGTAACAGTCATGGTTAGTTTTGTGTGTTACAAGTGCTGCGTCTCGCTGGAGAGACTTGAGGTAAGCTCCTGGTGGTGCTGGGGTGCAGCCTTTGGCAAGCAGGGATGTACACACCAAATCCCACTGAAATCATTCATAAATATCCTTTTCAATAGATGCCACGGGATAAGTACCCTGAAGCTTGGTAGCAAAGCAGCAGTGCCACAGTCTGTTCTGACAAAGTCCTTTCTTTTCTTAACATTGTCAAACTCAAACCCACCTGTTTCCTGTGAAGTTTGAACCTAATGACTGGATTTCTGGTTTTGAAAAGAAATTTAGTGGAAAAGCTATCCTTAAGTGGGTGTTGAGGGATACATCTCTCTGAGGAGACAAAATTGAACTGGGGTTTCATAACCAGGGCAGAGATGGTTTCTTCTGCACTGCAGCAGCTTGGTGAAGAACTAACTCATTGCAATACATTCATGCTCCAAGGGCACAGCCTTTGGAGATACCTTAAGAAGGTTTTCTTTTAAGCACTTCTTGCTAAAACTAAATGGAGAATATTAAGGGCAGGGAAAATGCCTACAAAAGCTGTTGAAATTACGTTACAAGTGACTGCAGCGATCTGTAGCAATCTGTATGGTTTGAACAACTTGGACAATACATTGAGGAAAAACTGTTCAGGTGTGCTGGGAATTATCCAAGGTAGGCAGAGGAGCAAAGGGAAAGTCAACATGACCTTTAGAATTTGCTTAGAAGATAATGTTGGATTTCTTATGTCCAGTACTAATTCAGTAGAATTAGAGCTACTAATTCAGTATTCATTTTGCATTCCCATGATTTAAAATAGGTATTTCATTTACTGTTTTCACCAGATATATATTCCTAGGTTATATCATGCAGCACTGCTTTCCAAAAACTAAATGGTCTTTTTCCAGGAAATTTCACCGAGATTTATTTTGTTTTCAACAGGCGCAATATTTTCCTGAATCAATGAAAGAAAATATAGGTTGTTTTCTGGAAAATACTGTCTATAAATTTTTTTAGCACTTCACCTTTTACTTTGAATTTTAAGGGTACTTAGCAAAAGGGAAGGAATAACCACATCTGATTGTGGCCGTAATAATATTCAAGGGTAAATTATCCCAATAAGCAATGGTGACCTGTACTTTATAATATGTTTGGTATTTTGTAAGAAAACAGATACAAGCCTCAGTTTATTAAAAATTGTGTAAATACAGTCTAATAACTGGCATTGAACTGGTTGTTCAGGATTTCTTCTATGGGGAACTGAAATTTTACCAGTATTTTGCCTAAATTCAAATTTGTTAAAGTGAGAGGAAAAGTAATACTCCTATTAATATATGGTAACATTGTAATTAGTGAATAGTAAAATAGTAAAATACATTTCTATGTATTTTAATGAAAGTTAAGACAAGTTTAGATTTTCATGAAGAATTAAAATAAAAACCAAAATTAGCTTATTTAATGTAATGAGTTAATGTTGGTGGGGCAGGTTTCATGTAGCTGTAAAAGGCAGCTCAGAGGAAAGAGAGGATATCAGCTGGGAGTCCATACTTGTTAGGTAACAATTTCTCGAAAAGAAGGCACAGTATTGATTGTTCTTCTTTTGATAGTTTTTCTCCCTTTTTAGAATATACACAACTTGTTCTCTCCAGTGTGAAATAATCTCTTTCCCAAGATTTATTTTAAAATTTGGCTTCATTTTCATAACCTTCTGTTAAATATTTACCACTGTTTTTTCCTGGGAAGATAATCTGTGATGTCCATCACATCCTATACCATTAAATATTACTTCAATGTTTTCTGCAGGAGCACCTGTCATTAAAAAAGTACATTGTGGACATTGTGATTGAGAGTTCCGTTCCTGTGGAACCATTAAAAGATGGAGAGGAGAAGCAGAAAATAAAAAAGAAAGCCAAAAAGCTAAAGGCACGGATGAACTCCAGGTAGTACAATTTTTTTTTTCTCTAAGTTTTGCTCTAAACTTTACCTTTTGTCCTCTAGTATGAGTGCTGTGGAAGGCTGAAAAAAATGTAAAATTATTTGCTTTGGGAGTGTCTTGAAAATAACACTGATGAGCCTAATTTATGGCCACTTTCTCTGATTGAGAAAGAAAACTGGATATCGATCTGGAGCCCTTGGTTTCACCTGTTAAGAGCTTTTCTCATAATTGGATGCCAGTGCCCTGCCAAAACTGTAGCCTCTTCTAGCATACAATAGCATGTTTAAATTTGTGTAAACCATGCCTATTTTTCTTTCTAGCTATTGATTTTTAAATGAAGTATCAAAGAAAATCAATAGTAATCAACAAATAGAAGTCAGCCTGCTGTAGTGTCAAATCCCATGACTAAATTTAATCATTTTTTGTTGGCTGTCACAACAAGAAGAAAGTTAAAAATATCTTAAAGTGGAAAGTGAGTTGTCAGATGTGTAATTTGTTCTTAGTCTGAAAAGTGACATCTGCAAATCAGTGTGATGTGCAGGACATCATTATATCATGAACTGGCAGTGTCACTCTTTATGGCTGAATAGTCCCCAGCTCAGGTTAGTGCTCAGCTGAATATTGTAACATATTTTTGCATTTCTCTCTAAAAATACTTTTCGGGTAGGTGAGAGTCATTGTTACACATTTTCTCTGCCTTTTTAAGCAAGAAGGGTTTCAAATAAGAAAAAACCTTGCACAGATTTTTAGAGCTACAGGAGAAGTGAGATGTTTTATTAACTCATAGCAGTGCTAAAAATGGCCCCTAGGTCTTCAAAACCACAGCACTCTTACAATGTATTATTGTTTCTGACCGCTCTCCTCTTTGGATGAGCAGATCTACTATCTGAATATCACATTAGAACACACTGTTGGAACTGGAGAATGTTCTTCCAGGTTTATGGTTGCTCAAGGTGCAGAGTTATTCATATGACCTGTTGATTTAATGCACTTCCTGGGTCCAGTTTTAATTATTTCTCCAGGGCTGCTTCTGTTGAATTTAGTCAAAGATTTGTCAGACCTCGGAATGCAAGTTCAAATAATAATTTATTGTTGGCACAGATAGGAGAAAAACTTTTTCAGAACATTTTGAATTCGTATGTGTCAGACTGCTGTGTGAGTCAGCATATTCGTCATCAAAAATTGTAATTAAAGCAGTAATAAAGGGCCATCATTTTACACTGGTGATGTGCTATTGAAAAATACAGTGAAAGTTGCAAAATTCAGTTATATTGAGGAGACATGAAGTTAATGTTCATTAAGCTTGTTTTTACTTTTAAAGGGTGGCTAAAGTTTTCAATGGCTTTGCTGTCCTTGAACATAACTCAGTTAAATAGAAGATTTTCTGATGTTAAAGTAAAAGACTTACTAATAAAAATGTCCAGTAGCAACATAAATCAGAGGTATTTTGATGTTGATAATTCAGTTTCATAGGTGTTAGCAGATTATCTACAGACCATGTTTTAGTACATATTTGCAACTCTTCTCTAGAAAAAGAAATAGTTACAACAAATGACCTTACACCTCAGCACTTGGAATGTCACATTCATTTCAGTTTCTAGGAAGCTGTGATATTTTAAACTGGAAAATAATAAGAACTGCATCCAAATAAGTTCCTGTTGCACTCCTGAGTTTCCAGATCTTAAATCACTCTTGCAGTATCAAAGCAATGAAGGGCAGAGGTGAATGAGGGGACAAATGGTGATCAATGGGATATCAGATGTGTTGAGAAGTTTCCTTGGTCTTATTAATTATATTTATAACCCTAAGCCATTTAACTGGTGCTATCAGTAACAACTGATATATAGGTAAGTAAATTATCTCAGGTTATCCTGTATGTGCTGTTAGCAGAAGAATATTTGGATACCCACACAGGAAAAGCAGGCTTGATGAAAGCTAAATGGAAGCATTAGAGGTGTGGTTACCAGATAGGTGGTACATGCTTTGCAGGGGATTTAAAGAACTCCAGCCATGTGCATTTAGTAACAGGGGTTTGGGGTGATAATTCAGGTTTGACTGACTTGTCTGTACAGAAGCCAAGTGTGTTGTTTCTGGCTAGGAAGGCAAAAGGTTAATAAAGGAATCTCACCTTCATGTTTAATATTAAATTCAGCTGTGATTAATGGCTTTATTAATGACCCACAAATCAGAGCTAGTGGTGATGTAACAATATTTGCGTGGAGCATAAGTTGGAATGGTTAAGCAAACGAAAGGAAAATCTGAGTAGCTTTGGGAAACTTGAGCCATTTGGGTGAACAGAAAATATAAAGAAAGGTTTAATATATGTATCTGAGAGAAGTGTATCTGCATCACTGCAGTGCCTGAATTAGTTTTGCTCTACGTGTTTGTTGTTAGAAATGGGTTACGGGATTGGCACTGTGGATCCTGCCTTGCTCCACGAGCTACTCATCATTTTCACCTGTTGGCACAGGCTGGCTGGAGTGAAAACAAGCAGTGGAAAAAAGTCTTGTCTCCCTCTTCCTACTTTTTGGCATATGGCCAGTGTAAATAATACTTTTAAGGGACTAAAGAGGTTGTGTTTCTGTTTCCAGCAGTAAAGGAGTCGTTGGTGGAGGTGTTTCTATGCTGTTTGCTTAACATTCATCATGTTACAATACAATCAGTAGTTACATAAAAGAATGCTCCTGTGCCTGCAAATATAACCAATTATTTGTATGTTAATTGTAATCTCCCTGAGGTACTAATCTGGTCTGCACTACATGTCTATGTCATTAATATTTTGTTTAATAATATTACTTATATTATGTGTTTTTATCATAATATTGTATAGCATTATATCACTAATAACTTTATGATAGGCAGTAGATTACTACAGTTTTATGTATCACTTGTGCAATTTTCTACCATTTGAAAAGTCACCTTAAATACACCATTTGTGTACTTATGTTATTCTAAAGTAGTAATATTAATCATAAATTGTTAATGGCCAATGGCCAGTAGTTAAGCACCAGTACAGATTACGACAGAGCAGCATTGACAGAAATGCTGTGCCTTACTATGAAGCAGAAAAACCCAAAGGTTTGAACTCCCTTGCTGCTGTTACATCCTGTTCACTTTAGACAATAGTCAATAATAATGAATATTTTCTCCTCCAGGGCAAAGGAATATGAGAGCTTGATGGAAGCAAAAAATGCTGTGTCTGATTCCCCATTTAAAGCCAAGTAAGCATTTCTCTCTATATATTTTAGACGTATGCTTTTTCCCCTGTCTGTCACAGAAGTGCCACTGAAATTTCCAGTGGAGCAGGTGTGGAAGGTTTCCCCTCAATATGGGGCACATTGCCATCTTGAGTTACTGATCAGTCTCTAATACAAAAGGTCAGACTTTATTAAATGCAATTTTTTCTGAAGACACTGTATATCTTAACCTGTGTAAGTTGCAGTAGTAAAGAGAACATCCCTTTCTTACCTGGAAACAAGACGGTTCCAGTCTTGTACTTCAAGACTGATGGTGAAAATTCAGCACTGTAATTCTGGGACTGGAAATCTTATGTTTGACCTCCATTTGGTCAGAAACAAAGGTTCTTGTGGTGGAAACACAGATGTTTTAATGCACAGGTGTCTTAGCCTGACATTGAGCTTTTGAAAGAATAGACCTTTTTATTGTCAAGGATAAGGCACAGATGAAAACAGCTGGATGGTAAGATTAAAACAAGATCTGTGATCTCTGACAAATTCCTTCTGCTTAGTTTGAAAGTGAAAATTGCTCAGCTTTTGTTTTCTGATTCTATTGAAACTAATTGGGAAAAGATGCAGAATACTTGGATTTCCAAAAATATTTTGATAAGGTCTTATGTATTAGGAAATAAGTACACTAGTACTACTTCTGGAGGAAGTTCTCATGGGCTTGTGTTATAGACATCTACAAGGTCATAAATGGCATGGAAAAGATGGATGGTGATTGTTTGCTGTCCTTCTTGGTACCAGAATGAGGGAGCACGGGGGAAAGCTGGAGCCAGGTTCTGAAGAAACCAAACCCAGTGTTCTTAATGCAATGTGCAGAGAGATGTAGGGAACTGCCTGACAGAATTCACACAGGTGCTAACTGGCAGGTTACCTGCATTCCTGCAGTTCTAGGAAAGTGCATCCAGCCCAAGAGACTCCTAAGCCAAAAATGGGGAAACAAACAGATTAGTAAAGAGGATTATGCAGGCCTGCCCTGTTCTTAGTGTTCCTGAGACATGCATTCCCAGTGGGCAGATGGCGTGTGTGCCTTCCTTGTAGCTGGGCTTAGGGAGTCTGTAGCATCAGTCAAGGGGCTGTGGGGTCTCAAGAGCTGGATTCAAAAACCCTCATCCTAAAATTGCAACAACTTTCCAGATTGGGGATACTTGTCTTCAGCCTGAGGTAATAACCTGTACCAGATCCTGTATATTTTGTGATTGTTTCTATCACTCATAAACTGCAGGTGAAGGTGGCACTTTGTACAAGTTGCTGGTGGTTGAGCAGTTCAGGTCCTTGCAGTTAGACTTCCTTGGCTCTGTATACAACTAGCCTGTATGCAAGTATCTTTTACATAGGCTTTTCAATAGCTTGAAAACTGCTGCTCAATCTTACATGTATTTTAAAATAATAAAATCCATCACTGAGGTTTGACATAAGAAAATGAGCCATCTCCAGCAGATGGCACACCTGCATAAACACACGGGAAGGAGTTGGCTTCGTTTCTTGGTCATCAGCACTTCAGTTTGCAAGATTAATTTCATGGTATATTAAGACTTCTGGATTTGTAGCCCTCTGTGTTTTGCTTTTCTTTGCTACTAGCAAATAAAAAATTAGGTTCTAGTCATCAGAAAGTAGAAATGTGTGCATTTGACTCTGAAGATGTTAATAAGCTCTAGTGCCTCTGCGTTAAATTCTGAGATCATCAGTGATGTAACTTGGTCAGTTCTGTCTCAGTTGTAGCACAAGAGAAACTCAGATTTTTAAATTTTTAAAAATGTTTTCAAATCTTTTGACTGATCCTGAATTTACAGTTTTCATTTCTCTTTATGTAGTTAGTTGCTCATTTGCTTTCAGGCAGAATCTTCAGTTCCATCTGCTTTTTTAGTTTCTTCCTTTATTGCCTCTGTTAGGGCTGTACCTTTTTAGATGTGAACTGGTGTAATGGCCACTGTGTAGCTCACTTCCATCACAGATCGGGGGGTCTCTTTTGCAGCCTTCGTGTAGAAACCTAGAGATCTATCAGCCACTTACATCTAAATTTTTGAAACATCGTTTCAGATACCATGGTTATTGTTATTTCCAAAATTACACAACTTTTTACCTAGTATGAGGGCTTAAGTATTTGTGAGCATCTTTGAAATCGAGGGGGTAAAAGTGGGAGCTCAAGTCTGAACTGGCTTTTTAAGAAGAGGAGTGTCTGTGAGTCAACCAGAAGCACAGTTTATTAAAATGTATTTACTTTGCACAACACATACTGCAAAATGGGAGAATAGGGAAGTATTTTCTCCTTCTGTAAGAGAAAGATGAGACGGCAAGAAATTTTATGAGGCAAGAGTTTTAGCCCAGGCTGTATCTGTTTACATGGCACAACATAGTCTAAATATAGAGAAAAATAATAGGAAAACACAGTACTAATTACAGGATCCTACTTAACCAAGCCCAGCAGGAAGAGTCAGCATAAAGAAACAAGCAGTTGTAGGTCTGAAGCATTATTACCTCGAGAAGCTGTGCAAGCAGTCGGAGTATTGGCTCTTCAGCCAGAACAGCGTGTGCTGCACAAGGATTCTGTGATTAACTGCCACTGTACCTGGCTGGGAGAGCAAACTGCTGCCAGCGGGGAGTCTGCACAGCTCTCAGGAGATCTGTAGAGTTACTGAGAAAAGCCGTATCACAGAGTGAAGGGGGTAAAACCCCAGGTGCTAAATGCATTCTTTGGGTCAAAACAAATGCCAAGATTTTTTGGCTTTCCCAAGGGAAGGTGTGAAGTACTCAGATTGGAGTGGAAGTATACCAATGAACAGAAAGTATCTTTTAACTTAGTGGGCTGTGGAACTTAAAAATGGAGTTGTTCCTTTTTAAAGTCTGTTTAAAATGGGACACAATTGGTAGATTTATTTATTTGCTTAACAGAAGCAATGTGTTTTAGAATTAAATAAATATATCTTCCTTGCTTATGCCACATTTCTTTATCCAGTCCTCTACCCCCAAATTGAGTGTGTCTTCACAAACAACCAGAACCATTTATGGAATGCAACTTCTTATCTGATTTTAGTTCTTAGTCATGTTGTCAGTTGTTACAGAAGAAAGACAGAACCCAGAATTAGTCTTTGGCAGGTAAAAAGCCTTTTTAGATCACCTTTAAGATTAGGCCACTTTAATATTATGAGACCACTGATTTCCTGATGCAGCTGATAGACTGTTTCAGTGGTTCTTATTAGTTTAAGGTTTGCAGATTTATAAAACCTTTTGCACTAAGAAAGCACTGATCCAAGTGCTTTCTAAGCTCTACACTGGTACTACACTAGTAGCAATAAGCAGACAGGCTTTATCCTGCTTTGATGGACACCGTGTGTATCCCTTTTTCAGTGTCACAGGACTGGTTCATGACTGGGATTGTAAAGGGCTCTAAGTAGTTCTTTCTTAGAAATGACTTTTAAAAGATGGCTGGGACAGTTGGGGTTTTTCTAGTATCTGTTAAAAAAAATTGTGCACGTTAGGGAGTGGGGCGGGATAATTCCAAGTATTGCCGTGTTTGGTGGGTATTTTGGTCTCTGAACTATTTCATGTGCTGATAGGGACATTCAAGGCAAGGACTGTGGAGATTGTCACGTGAAGCAGCCAGGTATTGCTCCCTGCCTCTCTCCACTGTGCATTTGCTGGTTGGTCCCTGGAGGCACTTAGGTAATTTTGTAAATGCCGGTGGACTCTTGGTGGGTTTGTAGCATTAATTCATATTCTCAGGGAACTGCTCTGAGTAATTATTTAGTGTCCAGTCTACTAGGATAATGTGGCAAAAGGTGTGTCAGGTGTCCATCAGAGCGTTCTCAGGTGTCCATCAGAGCACCTTTTTAAAAGGGAAGGAAAACATTTTCACAAAGTTAGAGGGTTATTTACATGTATTTAGTATCTTCTAATGCAGAGGCCATATATTTCAGTGTTAAATATCCAGGTAGCAAAGTGTCATTGTCATCCATCAATACAACAGGGAAACTAAAATGAAAGATTGCTTTATGCCTGTAGGGAATTAGCAGCTTTGCAGGGGGAGAAAAGTTAACCCCTTGGTCCAATATTTTAGCCAGTCTCTCCTCATGTAACAGGGAATTGTTTTAATGTATTCTTTTTATTTTCCTTTTTCTTTTAAACTGTAAAGTGATACTTCAGATAGTATGGGAATTGGAACCACTGTTATCCTGGAAACAGACTACAGCACAAGAAGAAGAGGTAGAAAATGAAATATTATTTCTCTAAGAGTCTGCTGCAGAGAAGATGGGAATGTAGTCCAAAGCTAAATGTCTGTAACAATATAGTACTTTTTTTCCTACACTATGATATATCAGTATATTCACAGGATAAACTCACCTTGTAGGTTTTCCTGCTGTAGTAGGCTTAGAGTCCAGTCAGGCCAGTTATAAGATATTATACCAAAATACTGATTACTGAGGAAAAAACAGACAATCTCTGAAACTGGAAGTACTTGTACAAAATTTAGTTTCCAAATGTGGAATCTGTAGAAGAGCCAAAGTGTAAACAAAATAAAATTCAGGTAAACTTTAAAACAAGATGAATACCAGGTTTATGATTGGGCAGGTGGCGGATTTCCTCTTCAGAGAACGGCTAAAACATTCTCATGGGAATACAGGTCAGTGTATTCAGAAAATAATACTTCTAGGAATTTTTCATCGTGTTTCAGATTTCCATTTGAAGCACTCCAGAAGGTGTATGAAGCTGCAGATGGTTTCTGTCTGGCAGTGTCTGGAGCTGTGGAATGGTGTTTCCATGGCACACCCGCAGCGGCCGGAGGGTGCCCCGTGTGCCAGGACAACGTGAATTGCAGTGCAGGGGTGGCACTGGGGGCACAGGGAGCATGCCGGGGCTGGAGGCTGCTCTCAGGGGATACAGCACGGCTCTGGGGCGGGGCAGGAAGTGCCACAGCTGCTCTCAGTTCTCTCCTGCACGGGCTGCCTCGGGAAGAACCGGGGCTGCGTGTCTGGCTGGCACCCGGCCGCCCTCGCAGGAACGGCCGGGAGGAGAAAACGCTCCTTCCCTGAGGAACTGCCCAGCAGCCAGCCCTCAGCCCAGTCACACCGATCCTCCTGTGGGTACTTCAATGTACAGGCAAGAAATCGGGTTAATCTGGAAGTGCTGGATACATTGATGTTACTGTTTCAAGGCTTTTTTTTCTGAAAATGAAATATGGCCTATAAATATTAACAGATCTTTTTCCTTTGGCCAGTAAAATATATTAAACCTGCTAAAAATACTTAGCACACGTTAAAAAGAAAACCCTTTGATATGAATATCCCTTGTTTTCGTGTCTGCAGTAGAAAAAGATCAGATACCGTATTTGTATTTGCTGAACGTACAATTTATTAGTTTACATTGTGGTAATGTTCCAAGACCCATCAGTGCCTTATGTCCTTCTGATATTTCTTTTGCATTCTGAATTATGTGTTTGTAAGGAGTACTAAAACCTTAATAAGTGAGATGTAAATAATTTTAGAGAAAAAGACATTTACTTCTTCTTTTATCCTGCCCAGTAAAGTTTCAGTTATCTGTCATTCCCTGTATGGCTTAGTAAGCATTGGAGGAGTGAAAACTGGAGGACAGAAGGAAGACTAATTGTCTTGAAATGTTTGGATTTGGATTCAATGGTATTTCCAGAGTCATTGGATCAGGTGTGGATGCCATGTCCTAGTAATCCCCAGTGCATGCCAAGAGCGTGCAAGGAGTCCAGTATGTACAAAGAGCTCTCTTTCCAAATCCGGTCATAGCGATGGCAAATTCTGCATCCAAGCACGAGTCCTCTTGCATAGATTTCTAGTCCTTTGAAACAGTCTAAAAATTATTCTTACTTCTCTGACACGGCCAAGAAGTCAATATGAAGGATATTTAAATAATTTCTCCAAGGTTCAGTCGGTGAGTTTTTATTTCCCTTCTCCTCCCCGTGTTTTTTTCCCCTTCTCCTCCTCTCAACACAGCATCCGTTGACTGGTTTTGGCAGAAGACTCACTCTGCAGTAGGATATGAGGATGTAAGAGGTAATTCTTTAATGTGGCAGAATTGGAAATTCATTCTTCCAGTTTCTTACTGTATGAGGCTGAACACACGCTTAGAAAGTTTGAATTTTGTTAAAAGTGTCCAGAAAGACTTTTAGAAGAAATGGAAAGCTGGAAGTTTTTCCTTGGGAGTTAGTACTGTACAGCTTGTTTTTAAAGTGAGGACAGAAACTGAACGTGATGTTTAACTCATGGAGCATCTTAATAGACTGAAGAGAAAGACACTTCTGTTAGTTCTGTCAGCCAAAGGCTCAGTTTAATATGATTATGTTCTCTTGGAGTCCTTGTGAGTAGTCTTTTGATAAACCTTACACATTTTGTGTGCCGATGCCTGATGGAGATTAGGAAAGTGCCTTTCTTTAGCCTCTGTGGTTAATCCTGGTGGAATTCCATTCCTGTGATGTTAAATGAAGCAAATGGAAACCTGTCTTGCTGTGTTTTGTCAGATGAAGTTACAATATAGTGTGGTGGGCTTTATATATGCTTTAATCATGGAATTTGGGTAGATATACCAAAGAAATAAAGTATTTTTTGCTTAATGTGCTACGATATTGCCAAGGGAATAGCCATTCTAAATCCCATTCTGTGAGAATACTCTACTTCTCGACTGCAGCAGTTCCACTTCTCATTGGTGCTGTGGTCTTTTGATTTACTGTCCAAGTCCCGCAGTTATTTGGGCTTTGGCTTTTAATTTTGTTTCTCATTTTAGCTTGTGGCTTACTGAGGTAGACGGAGGTTTCCTCCAACCTCATTTTCCACAGAGGAAATAGCAGTGCAAAAAAATCTCATCAGGATGTAATCTCTTTTTATTTTTCTTGTCATAGAAAAATCCTAGTTGTATATTAGTGGGTTCAGCTGACCAGATGATAAGAAGTCCAAGACTCCAAAATTCTACAAATCATTTTTATTTGTACTTCAAGAACATATATGTATCTTCAGCATGTCTTGAAAGCTATTAATGAAGCTCCTATTTTTTTCAAAGAGAAGACACAGAGTATCTGTTTTCTCTTGATTAAGTAGAAACTCTCTATTCTTTCCCAAAATAATATTCTGATATTGGGGATTTTGGGTTTTGTTTGGTTTGGGTTTTTTTGATAGTGTGACTGTTGTACATTCTCCAGCCATTCCATCTCCTGTCTCACTTCTGGGAGACTGGTTAATGTAATCTTTTTCTTTTCCAGTCCTCTGTGGTCACTTTGTGAATGCCTTCTGGCCCTTTTACACTGATATCTCCTGTTTTATGATGAGCATTGTTACCCTTCCCCTCTCTTTTCCTTCCTGTGGACTTCTGTGTGTAGGCTTCCAGTCACAGCAGTGTCTCCCACTCCTCTGCTCAGTTACCAGCTTTGTCCCACTTCAGTGCAAATTGCTCACTAGATGAAACCAAAGGTCCACCAAGGCCTGAGCCTTGTCAGTCAGAGCAGCCAGGAGGAGACACTGAGGCAGTGACAACAAATCCATGGCAAGTATGGAATGGCACTTCCTCCGACTTCTCTCAGTCTCCAGTTAAGGGCCTCTGCCAGCACTTGTTTCCTCTGCCTTGCTGCTCCCCCAGAGGTAGAAGTCTCCACCTTCACAGTCAAGGCACAGAAGGATAAACTCTGAGTGTGTTTTGAGTGCTGTGTTTCAGACCTTGGGGTGAGAGAATCGTGCCCTGGCACTGTGTATTTCCCCTCACTGCCGAGCAGGAGAGCACAGGTGAATAGCCCAGATGCAGATGTATAAAACCGAAATGAAACCTAGCCCGTGTGTGTCTACATCGCTCCCACCTCTGCATTTTGGCTTCATTATTGACCCTCGTTAATAAAATGCCCTTTCCGAGGTAGGCTGCAAAGCCATTGCTTTTCTCTTATTCAAATAACCTTGGAGAGCCATTTCTTTCATGACACCAATAAGAAATCAGCCAAGTGGTCCTGCTGTTCCATTTCCCTTACTCAAGTAGGATGAAACCATTTGAAAATGAGGATGGCAAAAACTAGCAGGACAAGCTGCGGCAGAGAAATAGGGAAACAACAGAAGCAAATGTAACTAATAAAGAAGCACCTTTCTGGCTGTACTGTTCGCACTGTATCTGTGCTGTTTCCTTGAAAAAGTAGATAGTGAAATGTCACAGACACTCCAAGCTGACTGTATCGCCTTGGATGTTTAGCATCCTCTTCAGAATAGATGATAATAATATTTTGACATAGATTTTCATGATTCCTTCATTGTTAGCAGAGATTCGTTTCAGAGATGTAAGTTAATGAGGGAGTTTTTGCTTTAACTGCTCTTTGTTTTCTGTTTTCTGTTGAAGGTTACAGCGATTAGCAAAAGACCTTCTAAAGCACCTCCAAATGCAGGATAGCTGTTCCTTGGGGAACAACAAAGTTCCTGGTCTGGACAGGACCTTAGGAGAGATCTCTCGGATTCTGGAAAAAGAGGTATGGTGACTTATGACTGACTTTTGATTGACCTATAAATTGTTTTGCCCTCAAGTCTCATCAGTTTGGATTTGGGAATGTTAAATAGGAGATGTTGAAGATTAAATGACCTCTGTGTAACAAGCAGTGTCTGCTATTGCACTTTTCACTTTTTCCTCCTGTATTTTCATGAGGATTGTTTTTAATTTGGGTCATTTCAGTCATCTAGTTTGTAGTGCTTACCCACAAATAGCTTTTACAATAAGGGGCCAAACCGATTAGCAGAGAACAGAGGAAAGAATTGGATCCAGGTTTGCTGGAGCACCAATCTGTTGAGTTTTCCCTGAGTTCAACCAAGTCAGTGGGTCTTTGCTGGAGGAGGAAGGTACGATGTGCATGTATATGGGATGTTTCTAGGTTTTCAAGTTTTTCAAACTGATATGATTGTAGAGCGTGTTTTGGTTTATGTTAAATGTTGGATTTTTTGTTTTATTGATAGCACTGTGTTTGCATCTTTTTTCCTATTTCCTCATGGTCAGTCTGCTGCCACAGTGCTTTGTGACTTGTAATGTGGTTTTTTGCTCCATTAGGACCACAGTATTTGAGTTTTCAGCTGGAACATTATGTTCTGTTCTCTCTTTAACCACTAGAAAATAGTTCTCATCCTTATCTGTAATCAAGACATAATGAAAATTAGTTCTGGAAGAAACCAAATCAATGAAATCTGAGGAGGGGGTTGCATCATTGTGGTTCAGGGTTGATGTTTGTGACAATGAGAGCTCCGCTTGATGCTTTTCACAGCTTAGTCAGCGTTGAAGAAGAACACAATTGTTAATGGCACATGCTTTTAAATACTGGAGGCTGCCTGGGATGCACGGGCTGCTCACGTGTGTTCTTTTGGTTCCTTGGAGCTGCTCATCGAGCTTAAGAGTGTTTGAAAGAGTTGTGCCATTTTCGAATTTTGCAGTGTTTCCATTAATTATTGAAAAATTCATTTTTTATTGATTTCAAAATACAGAAATCATGTTGTTGCATGACTACTATGAAAAGATGAATCTGTTTTGAAAGTTATCTAAATAATCCTTGGAAACTCTTTGGAAAAGTGGAGTTACATCCAGCCTTTTACTAGTAGTCATTTGCTGAGATTTTTTAAAACGAGGTGTGAATTGCAGCTAAGTGTTACTCATTATTTGTTCACAAGGTTTTGCTGGTTGTTGAGTCTGCAGTGGGGAATTAAAAACTAAATTTGATAGTATTAACAGACATGCGTTGTTTGGTTGTTGATTTGGGGTTTTACCCCCGAAACATTACTCAACCACAGGAGAAGTATTTTTGTATCTGAGTGTCCTGATCAATAAGGTCAAGAAAGATTGATTTCAGGAGCTGTTGCTGTGTTTACAGCACAGATCATACACAGTCATTTGTAGAAGGGGATGGGAATTCTCTTGTTAACTTGGGAGTCAAGAAATCAGCAGACACATCTTACATGTCAGTGGGCACCGAAGAGTCCTGGTGGTGTCAGTCATGGACTGAGGGGAGGAGACTGACACTGTTAATTGAATTTCCCTGGAGAGCATAAAAATATACCCTAATGTGGGGGGAGGAATGAGGGAGTGGGAACCACACAAGCTGTCAGTGTGTGTGAGCTGATAACATTGATTTACCCTTGCTAATGGCCTGGCTTGAATAAAGAATTGCCCTGAGGGAGGACAGGGTTCACTACAATAGATCCTTGCCACTTACCAGAAATTCTTCTTGCTCAGAAGAAGTCCTGCAAAACTATTACAAAATATAATTGATCCAAAACCCCTCTCTCCATTCATACTGTGAAACATTGGATTTTTCTTTTGTTAATAGTTTGCACTGCCTGAAAAATTTATGTATACAGGCACACCAGGGAAAAAAAAGATTGGTTTTACAAACTGTGAAATAAATTGCTGAGCTGGTGTTGGTAATAGTAAATAAGAAAAATATATACCATTAAATTTCTCAACAGAAGGAAGGGTTATTCAGCTCATTAGAAATTCCATGACTGTGCTAAAACAGCATGAAAGGGTGGGGTGTAATATTTATGCAAACTTGAATCACAAAAAAAGCCACACACAAAAGATTTGCAGCCCTGTCTCAATGGGATTTGCCTCCAGGTACAATCAAATCACACTAACAATTTCTGTTTGGGTTTAGCCTTCATCTGATGTGTTCCGCAGTACTGAATAAGGCTTTTTCTCACTTCTGAACCTCTTTCATAGTGTGAGAACATTCTAGGGTGCTGCATGCCTGCATGATTATTGTGGTCACACTTGCTCTTGTTTCTGCCTTCCTGCTCTGCTGGACACGAAAACATTCTGCACTTGGGGCCAAGTGATCCCACCAGTACAGCAAGAAGTGCTTGTTTAATGCAAACTGAAAGGTTTGTATATCCTCTAGATACTCGGATTTGAGAAATCTCTCTCAGGCAAAGATACATCTTAACCACTGTGTATTTTGGAGTCCTGGCTGTTTATTGCAGCACCTTACCTACTCCTCATTCACTGCTGCTGGCTCCCCGTGCAACACAGCGAACTCTACAGCTTTCACTTTGAATCCAATGCGTGTTTTGAGTGCTAACAAATGAAAGAGATGTTGCTTTGCTTTGTTTCAAGTGGTTGTTAGATCTCCAGACACTTCTTGATATGCACACAGTGGCTTGGGTGAAGCTTTACAAAAAGTAGGAGCTTTGCATCCAGTGCCGGAGAAGGATTTGCAAAGAATAAGCAAATTGAAGTGCAGGTTTTAAGGCTCTGACTTGGAGTGTGGCCATTAGCTGCATGAAACATGTGGTTCCCGTGTCTTTAAACTAAATATGTATAAGAGGTGCTCTAAAGTCATAAACCACCGTGTGGTTCCAGTTTTAAATAGGCTTATGCCCCTCAAATCGTGTGTTGGTAGGAGGCGAGGAGCACAAATCCCGATGTTGTGTACACGTGGTGTGCTGTCCCCCAGCTGTGTCCAACAGGTACTGCTGCTGCTTTGGGTGTGCTCTGGATTATTGGAAGGCAGTCTTTGGGTTTGTGCATCTCATCCTTTCTGGCAGAAATCCTGGAAGGAAGCTGTATTCACTTTGACCTCTACTTGGTTTAAAAGTACATTAAGAAAACAAACACAACAGCAGAATGCATGCAAATGTTACCAGAAAGCCCTGGCCTGAGGTTGGCAGATGTCATATGGGACTCTTCAAGCTCTTAGTAAGATCTGATAACCCTCAGTTTAAGATCTCCTATGAATGGGCCTTTGATGCTAAAAGAAAAACTCATGTAGCCTCTTACAGAAGGCAGAGCTGATGTTTGAAGTGGCAGAGCACTTTTCCTGCCACGATTCTCTTGATTTTTTGCGTGTTCATTCCTTGATGGACTAATTTTACACATCCATCACCGAGGGCAGCTGTGTGTTTCAGATGTGGAAGGAATCCCAAATTAACTGCTCAAGTCTGCCTTGAGCCCTCACACAGAAATGTCCTGTGGTAGGGAACTCCTAGGAACCAGGATACTGAGAGCTGTATGTCCTGTTAGTGTGACTGCAGGTACAGTTTTAACTTGCTTATGCTTATATCATCTATTTCCCTATTATGTAAAGAGGTGAGATTTACTGATTAAAAACTTACTGATTAAAAAAAATCTGCTGATTAAAAAAAATCTACTGATTAAAAAATGTCTACTGCATAGACATTAGGCACTAAGCTGACTGAAGTACATACATTTCTAAGGCTGTGACCCTGACCTGGGTCAGAGGTTACTGCCCACCCTTACACTTGCTGACAGAACATCCCTTCCCTAAAGTTTGTCCTAAAATTTGTTTATAGAGGGTTGGGTTTGCCTTCAGGTTTTAAAATTCCTACTTTTAAATGGTAGAAGTGTTGTGTGTGGTTTTGGATAGGTCTGTGCTGGGCAGGGTTGGCAGACACTGATTCTGGGGAAGGTGCAGGATGCTGCCGTCCTACGGATGGTGACAGCAGCTGAGGGCAGCGGCCTTTTCACCTGGCTCAGCTGCAGCTAAAACGCTGAGTTAAATCACTCCAGTTAAACTTGTACAGCACTTACGTGTGACAGCCAGACAAGCCCTTAATGTGTCTCTTGTCCATCCAACTTGGAATATGGCACAGAGATTCAGTAGGATTCCGAGGGAACCTCATGATTTTTGGAATTTTAGGGTGACAATTAATCTGCTTAACTAGAATGACTTTTATACGATGCTTCTTACTGATCACTAGTTTGAAAAAGACCTCCACCACAACACAAGTGATAAGATTCCTTTAACTAAGTGGTTTGACTGAAGGTCTGACAGCTCTGCTCCTGAAGAGAGGGCTGCAGCAGCAGGAGCAGGACACAGGTTTGATCCATGGCCCAGCTCAAGCAAACAGTACAGGTGAAGCTCCCATATCCTCACAAGGCACAAAGTCCTAACAAGATTTCACTGCTTCTGTTCATAAAACTTGCTATGATTTTGTATGGGTTTGAGGATAGCTGTGTCCCTGATCTCCTTCATGCTCTCTAGGTGCTCTGAAAATCTCAGTAAATAATAGTGAGTGCAAAATAAATTGTTAACGTGTGGAATTAAAATGGGGCCAGAAAATAAAAGAGGAGACTTTTAATAAAAAATATTTACTTATATTTACTTACCAGCTCTCTTCATGCAAATCTAGAAGTAGCTGCCTTTCAATAGGCTAAGTTTCAGTATGGTTATTTACATTATTAATTCAGAATAATACTCTTACTGGAAACAGATTTCAGGGGGAAAATACACTTCCTTAGAGAAGGTATCATTTTGTAACTGAAAAATGTGTGAATATGAGCTAGTAATTGACTGCAGTGGTTTAATCCTTTTTCTAAAAAAAGGGTCTCAATGCTCATGATCTCTAAAACATGCTCTCTCAGTGGCCATTAGTGGTTTGTTTTGTGTCAGGCAATCTTTTTGGGTTTGGGATTTTTAGAGAGATTTTTCAGCCTCCTGTTTGAGCAGTGGTGATGTCAGTTATTTACATTTCAGTAAAATGTTTGTCGTAGCTTTCAAATACATGGGGACTGTAGACAGACAGTGTTTATCCCATTGTAAAGACTGTCAGAAATGGCTGGCTCTAACAACACACTCAGGCCCTGTATTTATGTTTTATTCTCTAAACTGTCGGGCCCATTGGGGATGGTGACCATAACCAGGGTGAAGAGGGACAACCCCCACAATAATACAAACTCATCATCAGAAACAGAAACAATAAAATTAAAAACGGTCGAAGAACTAATGTATGGAACAAAAGCAGTGTTAAATGGAACACATGTAAGCTTTTGTACTGTTCTTTATAAGCTTCTTCAGATATCTCTGCAGAGATTTAAAATTGCCCTGTGTGTGTATATGTGTGAGTATGTGTATATAAATGTATATATGACATATGTATACAGACAAAATAGATTTTAGAAGCAGATACTCTGTTTTAAAGACTCAGTATTGTTGCTTAAAGTACATTTAGGAATACAGTGAGAATTGTGATTCCCAAACTCTTGCACATTTAATTTTGGTGCTGCAGATATTGGCACCCAAGTAACTGTGTGTTCCTGGTCTAGCAGAGTGGTGTGGCCATCAAAGAGAGAGGTGCCAGCTTATCTGTCACCATCTTACATAAGCCCAAAAAAGCATCATAGGGCATTATGTATGAAAAAGAGTGAAAATTACTGTTGTAGTGAATTTACCTAAATCATGAACCAGTGGCTTTACCCACGTTGTCTGTATTTTGTGGTCTTAGGTATATCCATGCATGCACACACAGGCACAGTATCTGTATATAATTTAACATACATTATTCTCTATAGCCTCACACTGGCTTCATTTCTTAGGCTGACTGAAGCTTTAAAAAGTTTGCCTTTAAGCATTATTCTAATGAAAAGCTTGGTCAGGATTGCAGACCTTTATTGGCAGGTTTGTGCCTGGGAGGTGTTCCTTGGCAGGGTGCTTCTGGACTCAGCCCGTTCCTGTTTCCCTGTTTACTCGGCATCTGCCGGGTCTCCACTAGAGGACACCACTGGCAGGAACAACAGCGGTCCTTTGAGTCCTTACAAGTAATAAATCTATTTAGAAGTAGAATTTCTTTCTGACAACAGGTTCAGACACCAATGTGCTTGGAAATTACGCAGCTCTTTCTCCTACTAAGCTGCTTACAGCAGCCTGTCTCCTGGTGTGGGTGCATAGGGACTTGCCTGGATAATCACTGTGTATCCTGACAAGACTTAAATGTGCAATCCCACAGAGAACTCTGCAGAAAAAATAGAAGTACACATATCCACAGTATTAATTTAAAAAGGAAGTAGCCACGTGCCCGCAGTTAAGAGGCACATAGATGAGCCCGGGTTGTCGGTGCTGTCTCCACTTGGCAGGGGTTTGTGAGCACGTCGGGGTGTCCGTCTGCAGTGCTGCAGCAGCTCTGCAGCTGGGCTGCAGTGCAGCACTGGCGGGGCACCAGCAGCAGGGCTGAGCTCTGCCACAGCTGGCGAGGCTCATCCATAGCTGGGGATGAAACCAGCTGGAAAGGCCCCCAAGCCTGCTCCCGTTCCACCTCCCCCTTGTGACGCCTCAGCGGGACCCTGCAGAGCCCTCGGTACTGTCGCGGTGCAACCTCTGCCGTTCTCTTACACGGTGTGTGTCTTTTGGCTCTTGGCCAGGTGAAGCATGCACAGTGCACTGGTTTACACCAAAAAGCCTTCTTTTATATCAGGCAGTGGGCATTTAAAGCCAAAGCTTTAAAAAACAAAATAAACACTCACATACCACCTTAACTGTGCTTTCATCCTTACAGGTTTTGTTCTCTGTGAAAGTAATTGCTACTCTTATTTGTTATAATGAGAAGTTAAAACTTTAAGGTTCATTTTAGCTAAACATGTGATGTATTTCTATGCAAATAGTGGATTAATATTTTAGTCCATCCATTAATTTTTCAACTCAGGATACTCCTGCAGTAGCCAGTTCCAAAGCTACAGTGATGTCACATTAGGGGAAGTCATTAATCAAATGTAAAGCTGAATTATAACAGTTTAAAAACAATTTAAAGTTCAAAATCCAAACTTTAGGAAGGGTATTGAATTACAAAACATAAAAATAAGTTTTAAAACTTAAAAATAATTTTTAAAAAAATGTAAAAAACTACTAAGTTTTTTTTAAACTGAAAAATAAGTTTTACCAGCTAAAACTAGAATTCAGGCCCTTAGAACTTTGTATATTGCCACTGAAAATCTAATGATTTTGCCAACACAGAAAGTAACGTAGGGAATTCTGTATTTATGCTTCCTTTGTTGCGAGTGTTAAGTACAGAACCTGAATCAGAGCATGAATTCTAGAAAGGATAAAGCAGGTATAATTGATGTAAAAGATGAGATGTAAGTTACCTTCCTCAAAATTAATTCACTTCTTTAAAGCCTGTAATGGTGAGAATTAGAGAATTTTAATGTATAGGTGGTCAGCATTGAGTGCCAGTGATGCACAGTGCCACTAAAACACAGCTTGAAGAAGGTTCAGCAGTGTTCAAAGCCTGGACTGTCAGTATTGCCCTGTTTATCTGCAGGAGGTCCAAGCTGCTGTTGGTACTAGAAACATCCTCTTCTCTATCAACTGCAGCAGCAGATCTGATATCTGTCCCAGCACAGAGGCTGTGGGCAAACACAGGAGGAGCTCTTTGGACAGCATTTCTCACCCAAGCAGCCTTTCCCTGTCACTGCCTGGAAGAAGTCAACAGGTCAGGTGTGTGTTGTGTGCTGCAGGTTGGGCAAGGCAGCTTTGGCTCATCAATAATTCGTTTGCCCAGACTTTCTGTAATCTGTGGATTAACCTTTTCCCCAAGATGAACATATAAATAGGAACTTGTTACTAGAGGTCAGTCACAGAATATTTTTTAACTTGTTTGCTGGAAATGGTATTAAAAGGCAAGTTCAGTTCACAGATAAGCTCTGCAGTGTTCTTATTCCAAGATTATTGGGAGGTTAATTTCTGTGCACAGGAGGTGTAGTTGAAAACTGCTGCAGGATGTAATTAAATGCTGTGAGCTTCCAGTGTTGTACTAATTGTGGTTTTTGCTGTCAAATCAGGCTTCTACGTCAGTTTAGAACTAATACATCACATCAGAATGGATATAATGGATGTTCATCCATTCCAGGCTACGCAAAGTTCCTTCACTACAAGACAAGAGATAAGTTTTAGTGTCGTTAAAGCCCAGGCACTGATTTCTCAGTGAGGAGAACTCCCTACCCAGTCACATTTCTGCCAACAGCAGATCCCAGTGTAGAAATCACAATAAAGTAATGATTATTATGGTTTCTAAAGAAGTTTTTGTTTAATTTGGTCTGATGGTGTATGTATATATATATATATATACATTTTCTTTGAAGTGTTTTTAAAATTCAACAGTGGTTTGAGACCGTCACTTCTGACTTGAGAACATATCACCCAGGGGCATTCATGGTCTGTTCTGATGTTTGCAGTACCTCACAAACCCACGCTGTTCTGTGCCCCGCAGTCTTTTGTGGCTGTCCTGTAGATGGGCTAATGGGCAAATGGTCCGAGAGGTTACAAGAGAGCACCCAAGGCAATCAGGGTGAAAGCTGTGTTTAGAATTCAAGTGCCCTTGACTTCATGACAGGTCTTTACACAGCCGCTGCTCCGTCTCCATATGTCCTCTCCCACATAATTTTAATATCTTCCGTTTGGCTTGATTGCACTGGCTTTCACAGTTTAGGTTCAGCAGAAATCAGCTGCTTTCTAGGGGCTGACAGCTCTCAGTAGTGATCTGTCACATTCAGTGTTCAGAGAGACCTAACTTTCCTACTCAGTGGGCAATTCGTTGTCCAGTAAATATTGAGAGGGAACAGGACAAGATCACGTAACTGTGCTTTTTATTTACCTGTTTTGGAACTTTTATTTGTGAGATTAATCAGAAAAAGTCAAATTGGCCTCAGCTAGTGGAGCCATCTGTGGAGATCCAGGAGCAGTTGTTCCTCTTATTAAACTTCTATTGTTGCTTTCCTCCTTTAATTGATGCACTTACTAGATGCCTTGTTATTTATAAACAGACCAAACCTTTATTTTTAATAAGCACAAGTGCTGCAGTGCTCAGTGCTGTCTCTCAGAATATCTCTGAGGATAATTCTTACTTTCCCAAGCAACAGTGTATGTTTCCTGTTACACTACTTGGCATGGGTGAAAGCAGCTGAACAGAGAGCATGGAATTCACTGGTTTTTCTTTACCTGTCTTTCCCTTATGGCTTTCACTGACTCTTGAGGCTTCACAATTAGGATTGTGAGGGTTCTGTCCTTGTCAACAGAATTGCAATAGGGTGCCTCACTGTGACTTTACTGCTGAACTGAAAAGCCACTGCAGAACTCGGAAGGAGATTTGTGTAAATGAGGCTCATCCTGTTCAATTAGATCATACAGTGAGTCCGTAAGGAGTCCTATTGAATTTGGTGTAACCTTACAGTGTGGGCAGATGTTTGCAAGCAGAAAAATGAATTAAGTATATGATGGCATAGACAGAAATTAGGTTTATGTGCACAGGATGTTTAGTGTTTTCAGGACAGGCCTAAGAATCAATTTCTTAGTGTTGGTATTGTCCCTAGGCCTGAACCAATTTTAGGTTGCTTGTCAATAGTTAACTTCCAGAGGGGATAGTCGAAAATGCCTGTTCTTTTATTTTTGATGGAGTTAAAAAATAAGGTGAGCCTCATTTTTATGTTGCTTTTGCATGCTGTATCAACTGCTTGCTTTTTCACCCTTTTTGTTCTTAGGTATTTGTCTTCCTCCGTGCTAAATCCAGGCTGTGAAGTTGCAGTTGGCGTACCTTAGCTGTGGAGTGAAAAGCCAGTGTTACCCAGATGGCTCAGGGGCCAGAGGCACCTTTCCATGGGAGTGTGCAAGTGCTGAGCTCATGCAGGGAGTGAAACACCCTCCCCAGGCCCCTTTCCTGCCAGCAGGTGCCAGGGAGCCATCCTCTTCTACCTGAGGAAACACACAAACAGAGGAGCTGCCTTATCTTTAAGGCTTCAAAAGCACCTTTCAGGCTTCAGAATTCTCACTTTGCTGTGCAGGACAAGGTGGGATGGAGCATTTCTCAAGGCCTCCTTTCTGTGGGTTTAACCCATAAGCAAGGAGGAAGAAATGAATACAAATACATGATAGATATTCCTTAATGTGGACTAATGCCTGCCTCCAATTCAAATGACACTGAGCCAGTTCAGGCATATGTTTTCATCCTAAACTAGTTTTCCATTGATATTCAGTGGTTGAAATTTTATTATGGGTAAATTCACTCATGTTTGAAAACCAGTTTGAGATTTTCACGTGGAGTGGGGGATTATTAAAACACTAATTCACTAAAGAGAAGTGTTGCAGGGAGTAAAATTGTCTATTTTAATAGAAAATACTACTTTGGTGTACTCTGCAGTGATTTTCACTGTATAAAGTCTGGAAGACTACTCAAAGAATGTAGATTTTCTACAGTCACAAATGCGTCCATGGGTTTGTATGTGCATGTAGATATACTTGTGTATTTATTTAAAGGGAGAGGAAAGATTTAAAAAAAGAAAGGAGGAGCCAGCCCAGTATTCAGTTGTCTAGTTTGTTTTTGTAAGGCAGCTTTGAACTGCATTTCTTAGCCCCTGGCATTTTAGATAGAATCTTCAAACACTAGATAAAAGGAAAGAAAAAAATTCTTAAGATGGATTTCAACTATGTTTTACTAATTAGTTATTATTTCTTCCATCAGTGAACAGTTTAGAATAGAGTTGCACAAGTGTGTTCTTTCAGAAATAGAAGGCAGCATGTTTCAAAGTATTTGGGTTCCACTCAGAAATAATTTCTTCTGAAATACTTTAGTTCCTGAGGTCTGTTCGAACGGGCTTTCCAGATCAGCTTCTGATTCGGACATTCTGCAGGACCAGCAGAAAACATTCTTTAGGTTGATGAAGGAAAAATCATTTTTCCAAATTTCCTTTTTAGTCTACATGAAAATATTTATTTTGGAGGTTTGTCTTTGAGGGAGGGTCTACAGCAGAGTATTTCAGTTAGTTCAAAAATATTTCAAATAGTCAAAATGTGGTAAAGTCACATAGAGCAGCGATAGCAAAGCTGGCATTAAATCATTCGAGCTGTTAAAGCTCAGCATTATTTCGGATTCTGCTCTACTTATTAACTAATAATAATACTTTAACAGGAGAAATGTATGGAAGTGAGTACTTTGGTCCAGGACATTGGATGTCACCCAGTAACTCTTGGACCAAATTAATAAATTATGATTTAACTAGGATCATATTTTTCTAGGAGATAATCAGGTTTGATTTAAAAACTTCAAATGATTGAGAGTCAACTATATATGCTAAGTATATTATGCTCATCATTAATTACTCTTGGCATTAAAAAAAACCCATTTTATTCTTACCTGAATTCATTCAGTTTCAGCTTCCAAATATTAGCTGCTCCTCTGCATTATCAGAAATCTTCTTCCCATTCAGGTCCTTCCACACTGTCATCCCATCATATTTTTACTTTCCTCAGCATAAACTAAGTTACACTTCCGTCGTGCCTCCTGGTGAGGCAGATTTCTCTGACCTCTTCTCTTCTTACAAGTGCTGCAGTTTGCCAGTGCCCTGTGTGGAGAGAGGAGAGCAGCAGTGCAGGACAGAGGGTTTGGTCCCACTTCTCTCCTGGAATATTGAACACAATCCAAAAGCTGTTGCAAAGTGGTGCTGGCTTTATTTCACTCTGTGTTACTTTGCGTTACCCACTGACTTGTATAAATTCAGCAGCGATTTTGCCCCGGTTTGGTTTTATTTCTGAAGCACACAGTTCACATTATGCGACTGCTTTAATGAGCGCAGCAAAAGCCAGCCAAGTACCAGCACGGGCCAGTTGGCCTTTTCATGTGTTTCTTTGTTGGCCACGTTGGGTAGGATGAGGCATATGTGTAAATCACTCTTTTTGAGCTGTGTGTATTTTTCTGTACCAAATGTCAGATAATGAGATGAAAACATTATATTGAACTTTCTATTTGGTCTGCTCATTTTCAAATTTGCCAAACATACTTGTGTCCTCGGCTAAGTGGTGCTTCGGAGGGTGCCACAGATGCCAAACCCTGATAAAATCTACCCTATCTTGTTAATGAACACACAAACAGTTGTTCCCCATCTGCTGCCTCTGTCTGAAAGGTTAGGAAGCCCTTCCTTCTTGATCACAAAGGACATAATTATTGTCTGTAGAGGAGTCAAGTACAAAGACAGTCCATCCAGTCTGACCGCTACTACACTGCAGGCCACCAAAGATTAACAGCTGCTTCTCCTTTGATTAGGTTAGGTAATAACAGTTACTTTAGTTAATAATTGGATGGATTCCCAGGCCATGTAATTCAGGTTTAGGCTGTCATTTTTTGCTGGCATGTAGCTGAGCTGTATTATTGGAACAGAGCCTGTAATCCTATTAGTCAGTTGTCACTCAAGCCATAGGAGAGAAGGGAAATTCAGATCCATTAAGGTGTTGTAACAGGTAGGTAAATAAGTTAGCCATGGTTGCCCACTGTGCAGGGAGCTGTCTTGATTGGGGTTTTTTTTAAGCATTAATTTTAAGTTTCTAAACATGTTTAATTCATAATTAATCCATAAAATGGTCACATGGTTTGTCTGGTTTATCGCTGTTTCTGTTTGCTGTGCCACACACACATTAGTGTGCACACACTTTCCACTAAGTTACTTCATGCAGTTTCTGCATAAGTTAGTGGCTGTGTGCTTCAAGTGACAAGCTTATAATGGTCCAGAGATTAAATCCATGCTTACTGTCACATCGGCTGGGTTGGCTTTCCTCCTGTACAAACAAGACCGCTGTAGTTCACAACGATGGGCTTGGGAGGGATAAGGAAAACAGACTCTTTGCATGGATTGGTTTTGAGTGCTGTGTCTGCTGCTCCGAGGAACTGCATCTCTGTTTTTGTTTTTCTAATGTTTAAGACACATCTAGGTGGCATCCCCAAGGTTTTTGTGCTTCCTCGTCTCTGTTAAAAAATGCATAGGTGACAGTAATGATCATTTTTGCCTACTTGTTCATTTGTCTCTGCTCTCCTGTGTCACCACATAACTTCAGAGCATAGAAATACTTTTGTATTTAAAAATCAAATTGTTTTAAAATGTTATTTGAATAGTTGTGAATTTCTGAAAACATATATTAGCAAATCAAATTTTTACACACTGTTTAAAAACAATGTATAAAAACATGTTTATATATTTTCTGTTGTTCAAGGAACATGAATCCCGTGGTGTCGACTGCAGAATAACTCTCCCAATCTAAATGTTCAGCCACTCAAAGAACAGTTCTTACAGTGAAATTATGAAACAGGTTTCGTAAACAGGAGAGTTAATTCATTTGGGAGACTAAGTTAGAAGTCTGGAGGCTTCTTTCAAGCAACAAAAACATGCAATGCTGGTTTCTGCTCTTTTCAAATAGGGATTTAATATTTATTCCCTGTAGAATCTATCATTTTTCATACTCACACTATGCCTGATCTACTCAGAGCTTTGGGTGCCACCAGAGTAAAAACTGTAGTTACCTGAAAGGGTCTTTCATTCTAACACAGATTCAAATGGGGATCAATTTAAATAAGAATGTTATGTGAGCAAGGGCTCTGAATAACTGAGATGCCTCAGTCCACTTCTTTTGAATTTCTACTGTAGTATGTATCAGCTAATCTAAAGCTGTAGCACTACAGGACATCCTGTTTTCAAGGATATTAGGTCATTTTTGAGAGAAAGTCAGACTGGATAAATGTCTCACTCACGTTTTTTTATAATCCAAGGAAGATTTCTTTAGATGAATATAAAAATACTTAAAATTTGAAAACTGCCTCAAGTAGGAATTAATTCAGACATATTTTAAAATAATTTGGTGTGATTTGGCTGCTTCAGAGATAGAATGACAATATGTTCCAACACTGGGGAGATTCAATGCTGTATGTTCTTTACAACAGCTCACCAGTACGAGGTCTTGTCATGGGCAGCTGAGGGATAATTTCTTTTTACAGTGTGTCCTCCAGTCCCACAGTGTTCACCCTGCAAACATCAGCACTGCAGTACTCAAGTGACTCTGCTCTTTTGTGGACAGGGCACGTTTCCTCCCATGGGCTGCGCTGGCCCAAGGCCAAGCTCCGGGAGCTGTGCCTGATCCTGGGATTCCTGAGAGCTGGATGCTTGGGTGGGGACCAGGGTCATTCTCACGTGCCAGATACCAGCAGCTGCTTCGGCATCAACATTGCCTTCCAAGAAATGGGTCAGAAGCCCTTGGAGTTCTCCATCTTAAAAGAATCACTGGAGATACATGACTTTTAGCACAACATTTAATATATTTATCCCTCCTTGGCAGTTTTACAGACCTCTGTGAGCACAGGTAACAAATACTGTGCTCATGTGTCTTCCCCAACTTCGCTGCTGGTTGTATCTTCCTTTTACTGGAGCTTCTCCCTCTCTCTTCCATGCATATAGTTAGGGATTTATTTTCATGGATAAGCATCAAAATGCTAATGAATTTTTGTGAGTAATCTGGAAAGAGGAGTAGTAGGACATATAGCTAAATCATATAAAATCAGAAGAAATTCCAGGCTCCCTTCTGCTTGATAAAAAACTGTAGTAGTAACAGAAGTTTTTAAAATGCAAGTGTATATTTTGACAAGTATACTTGTATTTTAGTAAAGTATTAGACAAAAGGGAACCAGGCACTCTGAAAAATGTCTGTCTATAAAAGAAGTGATGCTCCGGATTGAAATGGAAGTAGAGCACATAGGAAATGAAAGAGCTTCAAAATATTGATATATTTTAAAAATAGATACGTGACAACCTCCGCTCAGAATAGGGAGACATTGTTGTTTCTTTCAGTGTGGTTCTAGTGACTGATTTGGGATAGGGGGAAGTTCCTTTCTGGACACTTCATTACCAGGCATTTATGGAGAAAAGAGGAGTTCTGGGAAAAAAAACACAGGTAAGAAACGTTCACATGAAAGAGTATAAAAGGAAAGGTGGAGTTCAGCATTAAAGAGAACAGAGAGCTGAGAAACAAGCCAAGTAGGAAAAGGAAGCAGTGTACGAGTTCAAGAATGGAGCGATTGCTGAGGGGAGAAACAAAATGAATGCAATAAATCGGATGTAACTCAGAGTAATGGGATGAAATAGAGAAAGGGCATATTTGGTGTAAATGACAGGAAAGACTTCTTGCCACGAGAGCTAATAGGTTGTGGCATAATCTCCCTTGAGAAATAGGGAAAGTGAGAAGTGGCAAGAGCTGGGCACATTTGGAACTGAAGGAGCACTAACAAATAAATCAGCAGCGTCACAGAAAGGCCGCCCTCATTGCTGTGCTGCACAGCCATGCTCCCAAGCTCCTCGTGTGCCCCCTGCTCTGCACTGCTCAGGGTGTGCCCATTCCCAAGGCAGAGGCACGCTGGAACTAACAGAATGTCTCTTTACACCTGGGGAGTTTTAAGCTGAAGCGAGCAGGGAAAGGTTAGAAGGGCCCTGGGCTCTGTCTGGGGGTGCTGCAGCACTGGGGGAGCAGGGGAGGAGGAGGTTTGAGAACTGTGGCTGTGAGCCAAGGTGCTCAAATAAAGTCAGTAATGATGATTTATGGCAGGACTGTTTCTTTGCTGTTTGGGTCTTTTCTTTATGGCTCTACCAGGAGTTGGTGGAAAGTGTTATTGGGAGCCAAGGGAGCTTAAGGAGGCAGAGGTTTGAGATTTTTTTTATATGGGAGGAAGAGGAAGCAGAGGAAGAATATATGAGTAAAACTCAAAAATAACTCTGCGGTTAAGGCACGCTTAGTAGGCTCACTGGGCTAAAATTAACTGCTAGAAATTATACTTATCAGCTAGCCTGTAGGAAATCACTGCGTGATTTTCTTTACTGCTCGGTAAGTTGGCACACAGATTTCCGCTCATTTGAGGCTAGTTATTCCTTGGAAGGTAAACCTTTTGGTTGTCTAAAAATCTAAATGCAGTTCATATTAATTGTGGAAAATGCTTCCTTTTTGAATATCTGACTTCTGTGAACAGTTTTTCTGTAGCTTGTAAATCAAACACAACATAGCTGTTTTGCTTGAACGAAGCTTAATGGGAAGTTGCATGATTTAAATAAAAAGTAAGATATGTTCTTCTGTGTGTAGTGTCTGATCTCACAGGGAAAAATGTTGTCCATCTAAATCATGTTACAGAATTATTCTTAGTTGTTCAAATAAAGATTTTATTGTCAGAGTCACAGTTTTTTCTGTTATGCAGTCCGTTACAATAGAATACATTCTTTACAGACTAATAATAATTGTGTTTATAGAGGACTTCCCATTTTTTCCTCATATGTGAAGTGCTTGCAACACTGGGGGGAAAAAAGAAATTCTTTCTTGTTAACTAGAATATTATCAGCATCATCATTGACAAAATCAAGATGATCAAATACAAACTGCCAATAAAACTGTACAAAATTAGCAGGTTAGAAGTAGAGAAGAAGAATATCTCGCTTGCTTTATTGTAAACAGAGGAGATTAAACCAATTTTGCCAGAAAGGAAAAGAGTCTAAGTTCTAAAATACTGGATCTGCTGCAGCAAAACCCCAGTCATTTGCAAACTGTGAGAATAATGATAGGATGGTATTTAAGTGTGAAATTGTATGTGCAAGTTCCAAGTGGACACTTAGGAAAAGGGATCTGCCTGAGATATTTTATGCGTATTTATAAACCAAGCCTGGAGGTTGTCTCCTGTTGGAAAAGTTTGTAAAAATGAGGAAGTATCCATCTAGAAATTGTCTGTATTTTTAAAATCATACAAAGCAGAATAGCTACAAAGGTAATAGCAACAGATAAAGATGATCTTTATTAAAATCCCTATACCTGTATGTCATTACAGAAAATATGGTATTCAGGTGTATTACCTGTGTGGTACTGGATATGTACATATGATAACTGAAAAAAATAACAGCTGAGAGTTTCAACTCATCCTTGTGCGTGAGCAGTGAAATGCTCTTTTTCGAAGGTGTTCAACATGATAAATAAGTGCGTTGAGGACTTTCTACAGTGACAGAATCCACAACTGTCAGATGTACCCTCAGTGTAGACATTCGTTTAATTTCTGTTGGTTCTCTTCTGTGTTTGTGTTTCTTTAGAACACAGCAGATAAAATTGCATTCCGGGCTGCAGGAGGACTGACTGCCCTTGAAAATGTTCTTCAAACGGTGACTTCTCCCACCAACCTGAATGCAGCTGCACGGGTTCCCTTTAAGTAAGTATGATGGGTCCTTCACCTGCCACTTAGAGTCACTAGAATATTCATTTCATATCTGCTGCTTCACTGCTTCTTCTTCTTCTAGTCCTGTGTTGAACTTCAGAGCAAAAATCCGTGCTGTTCTCTATGCCATGGAAGCTGAAAGACCTTTCCACTCACCCTCTGGTTTCCTAACTTGGTGATTTTATTTTGAGCTGTGATATAGTTGAGCAGCAGCTAATTGTATAAAAAGAGAAAAGACAAAGCTGTGTTTAACAGAGGAGGAGGAGGAGATACATCTCTTTTGAAGTTAGTCTGCAAAGATCTCTAGTGGGAAGCAGGGGAAATTTTTAAAGGGTTGTGATTCACTGGAATCTGTCTGCTTTTGAAATGAAATAGTTGTAAGATACTGCTAGCTGAAAGAGCTCCTACAAACAGGTAAATCAAAATTCTTGTGGATTAGAGGAATTCCTCTTTAGAGAACGTAAGAATGGGAGGGTTTAAATGTCTAATCCCTGAAAAAGAAGGTGGTGACTAAGCAGAATTCCTGCAAAAACTGGTAACTCGAAAGCATGCTCTTTTCCCTAATCTCTAACTGTAGTTTTTATACAGTCAAAAGCACATAGGTGCTTTCAGGGCAGAGCTGGGCATGGTTTTAGTACAAGATGAACCAAACCCAGGATATCCTGGTGTGTACCATTGTCATAATTTGTTTGTAGATATTTTGTCATATTGGTATAATTGTAATTTAGGCACTAGAGTATGAGAGTTTGGATTGAAACTGGCTGATAATATGTTATGGGACATACGTGTGACGTGCTGGGAAAGAACACTAAGGAAAAACCATTTCTTTAATATCTTGACTTTGCACTTCTAAGAGAAGAAATAAAATTCCTGCCTTTGCAAACGTGCCAAATGCACTTGCTGCAAGTCCAGCCAGCTCCACTGAGCAGCTCTGAGTTGGGCCTATGGTGAGCAGCTCAGCGACAGCCTTGGGGCTTCTTCATTTGTACGGTCTCTAATTTTGAGTTATCTCATCAATGTGGGATAAACTTCACAAGGGACAGGATTGCACTGTGTGCCCACGTAAAGCCCAGTTTAAATTGAGCTTTAAATTCTCAGAATGTGCACCTTCTGTACATCTTCAACTTTTGTTCTTTCCTTTTAAGAACAGTCTTGTGCTTTAGCAACCTTTATTGAGAAGGTTTGAGAACATTGTGCTTACGTTACTGAAGACATTGTGTTTGAAGTTTGTTAGGCAGTTTGAGGATGTATTAGTTCTCGAAGGAGTTTGTGTGCTGATAAATAAAGCCACATTTGTATAACAGAAATCTCATCCGAAGAGTTGATCAGAGTTCTCCTCTCTCTGACAGTCGCTATCTCATACCCCCTTCACACCAGTGGTCTCTCAGATTCCTGAGCCTGTTCCTGACTGAATTATAAAAAGTTTTTGCATCTTTGAAAAATTCTCTAAACACTGTTTTATTAACACAAATTTTCCACTAGCCGTATTTCCAAAAGAAATACGGGGGCAGAAAAGAGATGAATAGAAACTGTTCTGACAACATTGTATGTTAGAAACATCTTCTGAAGAACTTTGCTCCGTTCCTGAAATACAGCATTTCATTCGACTTCACAGCAAACTGCAGTCTCCACTTTGTAGGCGTCGGGAAGTTGGGAAGTTATCCGTCAGGTGGCACGTAATTTGACACAGGATCCTGCTCTCTCAAGCAAACTGCTCTTGCAGGGTTGGTCTGCAAGAGTCTGACTGCTTGAGTCTGACTTAGTCTGGAGTCTGCTGGAAGTGGCCCAGGGAACTTGGTATTGCTGCGTGGGATGCAGAGCCTCCTCTGTTGGTACTTCTGGGGTCTTTTTGATGGAGAGGAGTGTTCTGTGCAGAATCTGCACCTCAACTGTCGAGAGCAAGCAGTAGTTCCAGAGGGTGGAACTTTCTCTGAGCAGTTTGAACCAGGCACAAACCATGTTTGTGGGTACTGTTATGGTCTCACTGAAAGGATTTAAGAAATTTTTCACATACAGAGTGATTGAGGGAGGTTCAAAACCAAAGGAGAATCATAGAATATATTTAATTCTTTAAATGAGTTAGAAAATTCAGATCATGTTTCTCATTCAATTTTGAAACGGGTTTGAAGTTACTTTTCTTTCTTTTGTGCAAATATCATTTACATTCTGATTTCTTGAACTTTGAATCTAGAGAAACAGCAGTTTTCTCTGTTTAAAGACAAAGCAAAGCCCTGTGGAGAGAAGTTGAATTAAGACCTTTCATGAATTGCCCCCTAGTCTTCCCCCAGCCAAAAATGTTTTGCTGAAGGACACTACTGTACTTCAGATTGTTTGTGGGTTTTTGCAATGTTTAACCATTTGTACTCATCTTAAATTGGGAATTTGTCTGTTGCTTTGTGATGAGGATAAGCTATTTACAAGTAGGTGAGGAGATTACATGGGCTATTATCTACATCTCTCTTTCTCCAAAATCCTGGCAGTATGGTGCAGCTCAGAACTTTAATCCCATGTCTACAAGATAAAGCTTTATTATCAGAAGATTTAACAATATGCCTGTTGTTTTGTACCACTGTCCAGCTCAGTAGCTAGAGCAGCAGGACAGGAAATGCTGTGAGGAAGAAATGACATTTATGAGACAGATGATACATTTGGTGTTGGGGCAATTTTTCTCCCCTTCAAATAAATCATTGGAAAAGGGAAAGAAAAATCAGTGGGTTTTGGTAAGTTTTATTTTTGGTGTTAGCATAAAAATTAATGTCCAGCTTCATTCTTTCTTAAAGCAGCATTTTGTAGTTTTCCAGAATTTGTCCACTGCTGACAAAGTCAGCAGAATTTGTGAAGGTTTCAGAGCCTTCTGGTATTTTTCTTACACTTCTACTGAAAAGCAAATGCGAGCTGCACAGCAAAACAATTTAATGCCTTAAGATGAAGACAAGGAGATGAGTCTCGTCCCCTGGGTTGCCTTGCAGTGTGCAGCTCATTTACCCGCTTTGTGCCGTGACATGTTGGTAACAAACCTGCTAACAAATGAGGCTTGTAGGGTTTGTTTAATTAACATTTGGGAAATGCTTTGACTTCCTTGAATGATGAGTATTTTAAAAGAGAAATTGACAGTAGCTGTGTAAGGAACAGAGTTGGACTTTAGCTACAAGCTAAGATAGGATTGAAGTCAAGTTTAATGTATCTTCTATTTTCAAACAGTTTCTTGCATCATTTATTTAAAGCAAATATTATCAGAGTAAAAAAGCTCATACCATAATTACATACATAAAAAGAAGAAATTAGCGCCCCCATAATATTTTGGATAGCATTGATACAAATGACTTTTTTCAGTAAGAACTATTTTGAACTAAGAGCTGGTTTTATAGCTTGTTCTGTGTAATTTTTACTTGGGTTTATGAGCATACACTTCTTAAGCTGCATTGTTGCTGTTCATGTGTTTTTATAGGATTGTTCACTAACAAACTTTTTTTTACATAAAATGCAGAACAAGCTTTCTTATTTTCCTGTGAGGTTATTCCATGTAGAGAAGCATATAAATTTCTTAACTTATTGGAAACAAATTAATAGAAAACTAGCAATTGGTATGAGGACATAAAGACACTCTAAAGAGAATGACCACTGTGCAGGTTCAACATCTGAAACCTGCAGCATCTGTCTCTTCCCATGACCTATTCCTGCTGTCTGGTTTAGCTGGATTTTGGGCTCAGAGCTCAAGAATAAAGCAGCACTGCCCTTGTGTGCAATAAAGGAACAACAATTTGGTTGTTGAAAGCAGCTCTTTGAAATGTTTTGAAACTTTCAGATTTAAAGCCAGGTCTTGCATGAGATGAATGATAAGCCAGGAGCTGGAGAATTTTGGGAGAAGATTTTCAAATTCTATCACACCTATAAATATTTGGGTAAATTAATTGTTTGTCATGTGTCATCCAACAGTTTATTTGTAAGTGCAGCAGCATATCAGAGTGAAACTCCAGTCTGGTTTTGGAAGTGTCTTGAAGCATAATTGATGCTTAATTTTATCTTCTCTCTGTTAATTGAGTTTAGACTTTGGCTGGAGCCCATTTTTTAATTGGATATCCTTAAATAATGTAAATGACAGACAAAACAGTAATTATGAATCCCTGGAGGTTTCTGATTGTGTAAAAGACTCCATGACTGAAGGGTAAGAGCCTGTATGGTCTTCAAGAGTTAAAATTGGTATTTTTAACCTTAAAATCAGGGGAGTTTTATTGTTGTTTTAATCCGTAGTCTTACCTTGATGGTTCCTTACCCATTCCACTCTACAGCCATTCTGTGCACCATTTTTCAGTAGTATTTCACCTCCCACTTCTTTGCAACCCAGCAGTAATTACCAGTACTGATGACTTTCCACATCAGAGTGCTGCATGATATTCAAACTGGTTAAAAATGAGCAGTGTTCTACTGAATTAACACATCCTAAATTTGATAATGTTTAGTTTTGTATTATTGCACTGCCAAATTGAGCTTGTAGGGTTATTCACTGATAATCAAAGTACGTTCATTTGTAACGTCAGAAGTTGGAAGAATGTGGAGAAGCTTTACACTTGAAACAGGTGAATTGTTAGATGTTGATGATGCCCTGGTTTTTGTAAAGCAAAAGTTGAATTCTTGCCTCTGTGTCCTGGTGCACTATCATGGATTAGTTTTCCATGGTTGCATACTGTTTATGCCTCAGTATTTTTAATGAAAGTTAACGTTTGTCAACTTGTTTATATCAGGCAAATTGAGGAAATGAAGATGTGCTAACGTAAAAAGAAATCACGTGCAGACATATAAACTGTTCAGATCTGGCTTGATTAAAATGAATCCTCCTCCTTCATCCTCATGTAAAATAAATATAACACACAGATTGGTATTTTGGTCTAGTTTAAAGACAGATTTCTTTTTTGGCTCAAAGCTTGTGTACCATAAGGAGTGTTTTTATAATTGGATTTACTCTGGAGGAAAGCCTTGGGTCCGAGGGCAGCCTGGCCTGGGGTGGAGTGAACGTGCTGGCGGCCAGAGCTGGAAAGCTGATTTGTGGGTGTGATACAAAGTTTAGAGCAACATCGGTAATCAATAAGCACCTGCTTTACAGAGCCTCCTGCTTCAGGCCTTCAGCTGGCTTTGGGATCTCTGGAGGTAACAGCTTTGGAACTAAGAGCAGTTAAGAGCTTCCAAAAGGGAAGAAAATGATGGGAAGTGCGTTGGGTTTTTCACCCCGGCGAGTTTAACGTGCGGTTAAATAAAGTTGTGGCTCTGCCGTTCGCAGCCCCTCGCTTGTCTCGGCGGCCTTGTGCAGAAATGGTGACAGTTGACAGCTGTTGTTCCCTTAATAAGATTAAAGTAAAGAAATTAGTTGTGCTGTCTGTAATCTGCCATTTAACACTGCGAACCACCTGGGGACACTTCTGTGCCGACACTCCCCGTGCTGAATTCCAGTCAGGCCGCGGAGCCGAGGCGGAGCTGAGCGCGTGCCGTGATCAGAATGCGTTCAGATGAGCTGCTGTTAGCAAGCTTGTGGTATCAATTAAATGAACCCTCTTTATTGTTGTGAAATATTAATTTGACATCCATTTGCTTACAGCACCTTTTCAAACGCATTATCGGAGTCTCTGAAAACGCCAGTACTCTTTGTGACATGAGGTTCAGTTGGGAAATACAAAAGCATGATGCATGCTTACAGTGGAATTTGGTCTTTATATGAAGTGGGAAGTTTTTGTGTTTTCAAGTGTAAAATAAATGATCCTTTTAGGAATTAGGAATCCCATCTATCAAAAAGCATTTATTGCAGTGAATTAACTAAATCACCTCAGAACTCTGAAATGCTGTCAAAATTAACCTACAAGTTCATATTTGACACTTTGGATGAATTATAATGTTTATATTTAAATAGAATTGATCTTTATGTTAGAACAGCTGATAAAATGATGGAAGCTGATTTAAAGCATCTTCTCAACAGAAAATAGAGACTACCAATATAAAGTTTCTTCTCTCTTCCCCTCTAAAAACACCTACACAAGGGAATAATCTTCATGAAAGGTAGAAGTAGGTGCCTAATGAAAATATTTTTCAGCATTACTGAGGGAAGGGAACTAAATCTCTTTATATAGTCAGGAGAGGAAAAGAGAATAGTGTTGCAAGGCAGATTTTTAAAAATGCATGTGAAGCATGCTGCTTGAATTATCTATAGGTGTTATCCTTGTCGGGTAAAAGTTAGGTGAAATAGATAAAAATTAACCTGCCTTTGGTCAGTAAGTAATTATTTAATATTGTTTTCACATCATGTAAACTGCAGATTGAAACTGATTTAATTAGGCAGTAAAATTAATTACCGGTACAGTTAAATTAATAGAACTGGTAATATGGTGGTACTCAGAAAAGTAGGAAAAGTATAAATGTTCATTCACTTCTTTTCTAAATTCCCCAGCTGAAGAGAAGACAATCCAGCCATACCAATGAAAAAATTTTACTCCACTTTTTCTGACCTCTGAGCATTTCCAGCTTTCCTTAGCTTGAAAAACACAGTGTATATATGTAAGAGCTTCCATTTCAGCTCTGGGGAGCCAGGCTAAGTGACCAGATGCTTCAGCAATGAACCCAGCATCAGTAAAGCCACAGTCCTTATTGTGTAAATAATTTTGTTGTTTCAAAAAATATTTTAGGAGAAGATAAAGCGTAAAACTCAGCTCCAGAAGTATGTTGAATTAGTCTTGTTTCTTGTTCTGTTAAATACCAGCTTTGATGATTTCAGTGCAGTAACTTGGTGTTTGTTGCAGTCCCACTTTTGTGTGACCTTTCAACAGTGCCTATAATTTGTTTTCTTCTTTGGAGCTTTTTTGAACTTAGTCACATTTTTTCACATGTTGAGAAAAACCCAACAAAACAAAAGGTCTTTTCCTTTTGGTTTGCCTTAGACCAACAACTTGAATGTCTAGCCATCTGTATTTGTTATTGGATATATTTATGATGCATTTGTATTGTGTCTGTGTGCATGTTTGTGTAGTAACAGTGATGGCTTTTGTAGTAAGCAAAGCTCAAGAAACAAATTTTTTGTTTATTCTGAAATAGGGTTCTCTTTGGTAAGATTAATCTTCCCTGTGAGAATATTCCCTAGGGCTGGTCCCAGCTTCCCTGCAAGTCCTGTTTTGAGAAGAACACTTGAATTGGAGCAAATGGAAATCGCTGCACGTGATGCAGAGAACAGTTGTGCATGTGCTTGTGATTTTGTGTTCCTCCCATTGCAAAGCTGTCACCCCTTCCCCAGCTGCAGGTGTAGCTCAGCCGCCGCTGCTGGAGCTGTACTCTGGCACTGGAGGCTCTGTGCAGGAGTGGGTGACAATGTGGCACTAGAATTTCTGGGCCAAGCCTTTCACCTGCTGGGATTTGCCAGTTCCTTGGTCATCCCTATTCCTTGTGTTGGAGCACAGGCACTGCTGGGAGCTTCTCTCTAAAGCTGGCCCTGCTGTCCTGGGAATTGCTGTCAAATACTTCACACAGGCTCTTGAAGGTCCTGCCAGGAAAGAGTTCGTTGTGTGCTATAGCTGTAAGCCACACAAAAAAAGTACTGCCTATCCAAATGATGAAATTGGCTGATATTCTCTATCAGTTTTGGTAAGAGTTTTGAGTACAGGAGAGTCCAGTACCCATAGAGTGCATGGCTTCTGATAAGTATGGCTTTACTGTTTTGAAGTTATTTAATTGATTTCATTTAAGGTATTAGTTCTGTTTGGAATCTCAAGTTGAAGAAAATGAATGTGAATTCCTGCAAAGTTATTTTTGATGTGCTGCCATTTATTTGCTTTTCATTTATTGAAGCAAGTAAAATTCTAATTTTTCTTCCCTTCTGATTTTTTAGGTCACTGTGCAGTACAGTAAATGTTTACAGCCTCACCTGCAGCAACTGCATAGAAAACTGCACCTATGTTCTCTTTAGTAATAAGATCACTTTTCTGATGGACCTGCTGATACAGCAGTTTATGGTAGGTAAAATAACTTTTTTAATTTAGAAATTTTTGCATGCTTCACAAACATGTTAAAGTATTTAGAGTATAAGAACACCAGGAGGTAAATAAGAATAAAGTCTTGAAAGAAGAAAATTCATTTGTTGTTTGTATTTGGTGGCTGTACCTACTATACTCTATAGAAATAGATATATGTGCTTTTACTAATAAATTCTGCAAAAGCATGTGTACCAGGAACTCTAGTGAGTGGATATTGTTCTATCTTTACCATTTTCTGAGGTTGTTTTCTTAATTCCTATAGGAATATTTAAAGTCTAGACTGTAATGTGTTGTCTCTGTGTGTTTGATTCTGACTTGTTTCAGTGTCAGGAATCTAAGTCAGGTCAATACATTGCCAGAGTTTGATTTGCTGAAGTGCTTAAATAGGGCTCTTTAGCAATGGAAGTTTTAATTTTCCGATGTTTCATTTAATTTGAAATGTCATTAAATATTTTATTTGAAAACTCATTTTTAATTCATAGTGACCTGCTCATCATAAGATATTTAGTCTTGGTTTTCTACTTATAAATTGTGTGTATGTATTTTCATGAGCCAAGCAGTTTGTTAATTGAAAAGTTATGTACATACTTTTAATAATTTAAGTGACGCTGTTAGAATCAACAAGCCATAGGACTGTTGACGAACACTTTAAAAAGGTAGTCCGAGGGTCCCTGACACAAAGAAAACCCAAATGCGACCTGTGCGTTCTCCTCTGAGCAGCTGCCAGCCCATTGTTCCTCGGCAGATCTTTCCAAGAGGATTGCAGGTATTAGGTTTCAGCTGTGCTCAGTGAAAGGTGCGTGCGCTGTGCCGGCCGGCGCTGGCTCTGTGGGGCCAGCGGGGCAGGGCTCGAGGGAATTACACACAGGGGAAATCCTTCAGCACCTCACCAGTGACAAGGTTCGCTCTGCTGCCAAACCCCTTCCCTGCTCGCAGTGCAGTGCTGGAGAACGACCTGTACTCTCCCTGAAGGAATACAGAGGGTATTTCTTAGGCAGAGTTGGCCACCTAGAGCTCAGAGATACTACAGAAGGAAAATTTACTGCACTTAGAGCTCTTTGCAGTCTGTTGCCAAATACTACCCTTGAGTTGCAGCAGAACTGTAATTAAAGCTTAATGTTTCCCATGATCCACAGTGGACTTTTCTTCCCTGTACAGAAAGTCTCTTATGTTCTCTTCATGCAGAATTGGCCCTTAAACCGGGATATCTTCATAGTTCCATGAAGTGCATATTTGAGTACAAAACCCAAAAACAGTGCTGCTTTTCTAACCCTGATTTTTCTCTCTTGAAAATATAATAAATCAGATCAAGTTTGAATTTTTCTTTTTCTTACAAAAAAGAAATGTACAAACTGAGAGCAGCTCCGAATACTAAAATATTCCCCCAGAGACTTTTAACTGCCTCCGCTTTTCCTGGTTGGATGAGCTGTGTGATGCAGCCTTTGCCCATGTCATGTGTATTTCCACTTACTGTTGGAAAATAAAGCCCAAGTAATACCAGGAGTAATAAATGAGAATGTATATTTGCAAGGTTTTAACAAATTATTAAACAAGTACACCAATATTTGCTGAATACAGAAACAGTACTGTTTTGAGAAGCATTTCAATATAATCTTGAATATATCCAGTATGAACCTTATTTCCAACTAGTTTCATGTGGATTTAGTTTTGGTTTGGGTTTTTTTTTGTGTGTGTGACATCCAGCCTGTCCAGGTTAATAGTTTGGAGTATCCTGTTTAGACCTTTCTTTACCTCCTCCCTAAAGGGGCTGGTAGGAAACCTTGTGTAGACTGACTTACCATGTTACCTTCCTTAGCCTCCTTAGCTCAGGTAATGCCTAAGTCGATGTCTGCTGAGGACAGCAGGGGTGTTTCCTGATTTCCATGATTAATGGATTAAACCTTCCCACCTACATGCATACAAGTCTTGTGCTGGAGTGTAGCTTCGCTTATTTACTGCTGTCTCTGCTCTTCTTTGTCCACTGTAGCCAGAAGATAGTTGCAAAATAATTGCAGCTTTTCTAGTTGTCTATTTTGGAAGGTTTCACACTGACAAAACCAAGTAATTAATGGAGCTGTAAGCATGTAAGGATAGTTTCATATTTTGGGGGTTTCCAGTCAAGTGACAGCTGTCATGTACTTTCCACAAAGATATATCAGAAGCCATGCATATAAACCGTAACTGTCTGTGTGATATCATGACGGATCACTGTGATTATTTTTTAAGGCAATCTTTAAATGCATAGTATCTTAAAATTCTAAGCAAGACATTGTTAGTGAATGCACAATGAACATTAAGTGAAGTAGCAATCAAACAAATGTAGGGATCAAAACCCAGTTGTTTGTTACTTTTTTCTTCTCCAAAATACAGTGCTTAAATTTGGACCATATTTTAGGTAAGTGGCCTTAGAAATTTTACTGGGTTTAAGTTAATCTGGCTATCTAATCAGAGGAAAGTAATTTTTCTCCTCCATTTCTCGCCTGGAATGTGCTGCCGTTTAATTTGGGTTCTTCAGAATGACAGTATTCATCCTATTGCAGTTTCTTAACCATTTGTGGTCAGCTTTTTTAATCTTCTGTGCTGCATCAAATAAGGCAGCTCCATGTTTGCACTGATGATGACAAGAACTGTGAGATCCAAGGCACATCTGTGCTGCTTGGCGGTTCTAGTCCATTTTGAAATTACATCTGTCTCCGTAGGGTTCAGCTGTGTGGCACTGACAGCTCCCTTAGTCCCTAATAACAAGCCCATGTGGAGAGCAGTAAATCCCAAAAACAGGGCTGGAGTAGAAGAGGTAATGACGTGCTGAAGTGTTTAGGGGTAGGGAATTTAAAATCAGAACCTTCACCGGTGCCATCTCAAGCCCGTGCACCTCCTGGGCCATTTCCATTTCTTTGGGTCACTAGTTACTACACAGAGGGTCTGACATCCTAGTGGTACTTCTGAGATATATTTTTCAGAGTGTCTTTGAGGCAAGCCCAATGACTACAAATGCAAAAAGCACAAAATCACCGTTGGTAATGGGAGAATGATGTGAAATAATTGACCAAATGAAGAGAAACTCTGTGCTTCTAAAGGTCTGAAGTCTTTCCATTTAGGTTTACCAACTCTACATTTAAAATTCTTCATGGCTGTGGAGGAATATACCTTTTATAAAATAAAAATATGAATGAGTTGTCAGTGCTTTACCTCTACGTTGCTAACTGGAAATTGTTTGGTGTTTTTTGTTAGCACAGAAAGAGAACGTGCTCTGATCTGCAGAGGTATTTTGGTGACATGAGTCAGAACAGAGTAGCATTTCCAGCTATATTAAATGTGTGCCTAAGTGCTTTACTGGATTGGGGCCATATTGTACAGCATCTTACAGGATTAAACCCAAGATGCTGGGCAGAGCTGAAGAGCTTATGGCAGCTCTGCACAAGCATGGGAACCCCTGCACAGGGGGAATTCTCTAAGGAGCAGTGTACCACTTGTACAGAGACTGTACCAGAGCTGAGAGTCAGGTCACCAGAGAGTTCCAATTCTAGAACTGACTTAAAGAAAGTAGGAGTCTTGGTTACGCCCAGCATAGTCAGCCATCAGAAAAGCTAAAATAGCATTGAGATGTTGGATGTGTCAAATATTTGGACAGTAGTTACATATTTCCTGATTTTCCATTGTGATTTTAAAATGTTTTATACCAGTTACTCAGCAAATCAGTTTAAATGTGTAATGACACCTGTAGATTTGTGTCATATAAACTGTTAAACCTATTAAACCTGAGGAATGTGGAATGTTGTAACAGTTACTCATCCAAAGCCCTTGTTCAACACAGTTTCTCTGAGTATCATCGACTCCTTGTGTAATCAACACAAAGAAACCAGAGCTTGAAAGCTTCCATAATTACACTATTAAATCTTAAGATTTCCTACCCCTTTGCTTGATATAATAATCAACAAGCAAGCACCCCAATTAATTTTGCTTCTGCAAGCACACCAATTAATTTTGAACATAAATCTCAACACACTTTCCCACTATCCCATTAATTACTTCTTCAGTAAAAGAGCTGATCTGTTGTCACTCATTTGAGTTAGTATAAAAGGAAAATCTTCAAGGAATTAAGTTCAAATTTACCCATTTTCTGAAAAGCAGTATTTCCTTCTATCTCTTGTTTGACAAACACTGTATAAAAATTCACATTTGTTCACACTTTATATTAACACGCGCACATTTTCCCAAAAAATTGAACATGAAAAATAAGCTCTGCAATAAATGACTCTAATAAGTGCCAGGTCTATTTATTTTACAGATTAGGAAGAGCAGTTTGATTTTAAAGCATGATCTTTGATAGCTAAGGACTATATACTTACAATATATATTTCTCCTATGTACATTGAACTAAAAGGCAAAAAAACCCATTATCCTCTCATAGTACTGTTCATTACAGCAAATGGAAGGCTCTGCTGCAGGATATTATTAAATCTTTTAAGAAATAGCATATATAATTTTTTATCTAAGGTGAAAAAGCAGTAAGTAGCATTTGTTAGCAATTTTTAAAACTTAATGTTCCGAGTACAAAGTCGCCACAGTTAAGTTGATTTACACATTGCAAAGTTTAATCCATCTGTTTCAGTGAGCAATTGGTATCATTAGGCTTGAGTTATTTTAGTCAACAAATGTTGCTGGAGCAACGTAGTATTGTTTTTCCTATTGAACTTGAATAAGCAGCTAAAGACTTCTCACTTGCTCTCTTGGCTCATCACCAGAAACAGACCATTACAATGAGTTTTAAGTACCAGCACAAGGCTCAGAGCTAATGAATAATGAAGAAATGTGCATGTTGTTCTTTGTCACCAAGTGTTACCAAATCCCTCCTGATACCTATACGGGGAGGAATGGTTTTCTCTGGCCTCGCTTGCATCTACTGAGTGTAAATGATTTTAACCTGGAAGGAAAATGACATTTCAGCCAGTATTGATCCCTAATGCCTGTGTCAAGCCTCGGGCTGTGGCGGAGCAGAGGCTCCACAGAGGTCTGTGGGGCGTGGGCCCAGCAGCATCAGCCATGGGGATGTTCCCAGGAGCCCCGAGCCCTGACTGCTGCCAGTGTCTGACTCGAACACTGCAGGACTTCACACACACTCTGCTTACTGTTTGATTGTAATAGGGCAGGATTTCAGCTGGATAAATTACCTTGGACTGCAGAAATGGAAAAATAAATTAATTTTTAAAAAATTATACTCTCCGTGAGGATTTCCTTCCAGATCTGTATCCTGCATATAGATTTGTCTTCAGATTTACATGTTGTACAGCTCAACTTCACCTTTTTAGGAGTGGGCCATAGTTTAATGATTTAGAAAAATGAGATTCCTCTGAGGTCTGTTCAGAGAGAACTGGGTGTTGTGCTTCGGACGTGATTGACAAGTGGGTGACCTCTGATGGACAAGTGCGGTGGTCACTGGTGATGTTTTATGCATAAGAACACAATCATACTAATGACATACTCTGCTGCTGTCGGGCTTTCTTAGTTGTCAGACACTACATTCTTTTGACTTGATTTATTCTGGTCCAGCTTGGATTATGTGCTTTACCTTATCTTGTACCTGAAATGGTTTAATGCCCATCAGCACTGCTAGAATGGTACTTTATTATTACTTTTGGTGTAGGCCTATGCAAATTTGTAAATGTTTCTCTACAAACTTTGGTTAGTTTTACTGAATTCTGGTTGTTTGTGGTTTTTTCTCTCTACTTAGGTTAGCGTTCCAGATGACCATAATGCTACTGCAGGCAGAAGTGTAAATAAGCAGGTATTTGAAGGTTTAACAACAGGACTTCTGAGGGTAACTGCTGTGATTTTCAGATGTCTAATCTCCAGCTTCCCAGATGGAAACAACCACTCTACTGCACTGAAGATATTACAGGAAGTGAAAAGTAAATCCTCACAAGTGGAAGCCTTCAGCAGCAGAGTCCAAGACCTAATCAGGTTTAAAAAAAAATAATGAAATGTTTCTAAGTATTCTTTATGAGAGAGAAAGCAAATTGCATTGATTTAAGAGAGGAACAAACTGCTTTAACTCTTAATGCAGTAAGAGTAGTTTGTGTGGGTAGTCAAAAAGACTATTGAAATACTATATTCTCAATCAAAAATGTTCTTCAAAAAACTGCAGACATAGAAATACAGAAACATAAGAGTCTTTTATTTTTGGACTTGGTTTTTTGTGTCCTTTCCATTAATTTTCTCTCCTGATTATCTAGGAGCCAGCTTCCATATTTTTATTCTTTTCTCTCAGTTCTCTATGCCAACTGTGTGTGCCCATTGCCTGTGGTCTCTCATATCATACATGCATTCATATAAGCTTGTCATAAAATACACACTTCCTATTACAAAGATCACCCAGTCATTCCTATAATCTGATCCTACTATGTAGCTGCATTTTAATAGCTGAGGCTGAATATAAGTAGTTATTAGTATGTCTTCAGCCCTCTGAAGAAATGAAATTCTTCTTTATTCGCCACTGGAAATGTGTCACAGTGAGCCTTCAGACTTTTCAAAGTCTGGTGTGATGCCGACGGAGACAAAGAGGACAGCTGGAGGAGGAAAGCAAAACAAATAGTTGTCATAGATACCAGTGACCTCTAAAACTTTCGTGTTCTCATGTAACTCTCCTTCTCCCCAAACAGGTTTTGATAGAGTGTGAAATTTCAGGATGTTGTATTCTGCCCATTTATGAATGGGAGGGTGGGAGGTCTGTGCTGAGCAGACATCTGACACTGACTGGGCCAAGCACAGGCATACCCTCAAGATAAGGAGAGACATGAGAATCCAACCAGGTCCCTCACCTGAGGCACTTTAGGGGATCTGGTTATAAACGGGGAATGAAAGGCATGATGACAAGGTAATAGTGCAATTAGGAAAAAAAAGAGGGCATTTTAAACCAGTCAAAAACAGACAAATTCTGTCATTAATGAGAATCTTTCACCTCCAGGTCATTGTATCGTATGTCATGGGGAGTTGATTAAGTGAGAGTTTTAGGAAGATGGGGGAAGAAAGAGGAACACTGAATTTTTTTTTTTTTTCTATTTGGGACTGTTAGACCTGATGCATAAACACCAATTATCTGTGTGCTGTCTGGGTATCAAAAGGGTAGCCAGGTTATTTCAACTGTACTCCTGTGGGTAAAAAGAGATGGAGGCAATAGATTAGAGAGCTTTGACATTCCACTTGTCTGTATGCTCAATTCCTCAAGGAAAGGAGTGCTCCATGCATCTTCTTATTGTCTCCGGATGCCAGTGAAGAATAGTCCCAGCAGACTGAAAGCTCTCATCCATTTCCTCTCTGCCAGAGAGCAGCTGCTTTGTACTCAGATGTGGGTGTAAAGGAGGGGGACAGTGCACACAGTTTGCAGGTGTCAGTCACACTGCAGAGATGCTCCTAGGGAAGAGAATATTGGTGAGAAAGGTTGTGCCTTTTTGTGAGTCACCATCTATCAGTATTAGCTCTATTTTATTTAGTTCTTCCTCTCCCCTCCTATTTCTCAGAGCTATTTCCAGCACTCAGCATTTCTTTGTGACTGTGATGTATCTAACACCCAGCTATGTTCCTGGAATTATTCCACTAATGCAGGAGAACTTGTTTATCACCTGCATGATCAAGTAGATTGCTTAGATCAAAATCTGCAAGAAACTTAATGCTGGTAACCTTTCATGCTGCTAAATAGAACAGACAAATTCACCTGCGCTATGAGTGTGCAATTAATAACCTTTGTGCATCTTTAAGTGTTTTTAACTGCTCTACTTCAGCAGCTTTAAAAATCTTACATGCTGCAGTTCGACTTCTTGCTTTATATCCAGTGTATTTTTATTCTTAATTCCTTCACTTCTTCCAAAAGCTTTGTGTCAGTAGGGTGGATGTTGGCAGAAGGTCTCACTTCTAACCCTGAAGAGAAATCTGTCTTTGAGCAACAACAGCATCTGAAAAGGACGAAGTTTTCTTCGCCGATGTCAAAACCCCCTGTTTTTTCAAAATCAGACAAAACTGTAGGGCATGTTGTGAGGGAATAGTTATTTTTAATAAATAGTTGTACAGCTTTGTGAGAAGCATTATCTAATCAATGGTTTTTACTTGCTAGAATCAGTATTATTTAATAATGTTCCCTATTGAGTCAAGTCAGGGTGGTCTAGACATGATGTAAACTTAGAGCCAATGGTGTTCCCTTCTCAAGGAGCCTCTGTTCGAAGAGCCATCTCTGCCAAATGGACTTGAGGAGCAAGTAGAGCAGCTGATAGGACAGTGATCTTAGAGCAGGGGGTTTAGTGTGGACAGTCAGTGTAGGAACAGTGCATCATTTGTTGGTGTCTGAAGGCAATTGCTTCCCCATGTCTTTTAAGTGAGATGGAGGCACAGGATGAAACAGAAGTTCTTCTGATTTTGACAACAGGTTTCTCCCACTTCATAAGAGTGGAGGAAAATACAAAGAAAATTAGAGGGCAAAGAAAGAGAGGTGATTGCAGTGGGACATTTGTGCCCACAAAGAGTTGATCTCACCTACGTCAGCAGAATATGGTGGTTGAGATGGGCTGAAGTCTGAGAAGCTGGATGTTTGTGGTAGAAAAGGAAAGTAGGTGAAGTGAGGTGATATCAGCAAAGTGACATGGAAAAAATATATCTGTGCACAGTTTAAGTGGAGTTGGTAATGATCAAAGTATGAGAGAACCTACTGTGGACAGAGAGATCTTGGTACAAGAGTGAAGAGCAGATTTTTTTGGCATAGGTTTCCAAGCTATTAGAAGTTCAAAGAAGGAGCAGTTGTGACCTGAGGGTCGGCAATGATGATCTGGTCAGCCCTAATAAAAAAGAAAGGAGTTTTCAGTTAAAGTCACTACATGGTTTTCTCTATATTGAATTTAATTGAGTACTGAGGAGGTTTTTTGATCTTTCTATATTCATGGTAGAAGGTTGTTCATATTCTGTTAGTCCCTGAGATGTTGCATATGTATTTATAAGAGGGGAACAAAGCCCAGCAATTTGGGCAGTGGTTGCTATGATGTATGTATTGGAATAAAACATTATCTGGGTAACATCATTGTCTTCTGGAATTGGTGTGTTCTACAGAGTTTACCTCTTCATGCTAAAAAGAAATTGTACTGTTGCAGAGCTATCAAGATTATTATAAATCATTAACTATGGCAAAATTCCATTGTCTTTCTAGCAGTATGCTAAAATAAACATTTGCACTCATCTTTCTTGTGGGATAATTCGTATTATACTGTACAAGAGTCAAATCTCTTAACAAAAACTACTGATAGTCACAGAGAGCCGGATCTGAAGTTATTGTAATTGGAATTGTTTTATTGAACCCTTTCAGAAAGAGTATTTAAGCAATCACAACCTGCTTTTTGAGTGGTTTGATAGCAGAGAAGCAAAAATTACGTCTTTTGCAGTTACCAAAGCTGGTGTGGAACTATTTTTTGTAATACGCTTTTTTCTCTCTTTGTAGTTACGTGGTGAACATAGGACTGGTGGACAAGCTGTGTTGCTGTTTCCTGTCTGTTCAAGGCCCTGTCGATGAGAACCCCAAAGTAGCGAGTTTTCTACAGAATGCCACGGCAGTGTTGCATGGAATTTGCCAGCTGTGTTTCGCCGTCAGCGGAAGGTGAGTGCGCTGGGCCTGTCGGCTCAAAACGTGTTGGTCAGGCAGTGGCATCCTGCTGAGGCTGCCAACCAGAACTGGCCCGCTGTGGGACACACAGGAACAGCTGGGAAAGAAACGGTGCAGGACATCACTCTGCTCACCCTCTCACCAGCAAACTGTAAGTAGTTGCTTGCACCGAGGGTTGATTCTTTTCAGTCATTTATCAGAATTGCAAACTTCACCTGCTTTGCTCATCATTCCACACAGGGTCTTACCACTGATAGTTTTAAGTGTCTAGTCCCAAGGACTTCAAGAGGTATTTTATTATCAGCTAAAATCAACTCTTAACTGATTTGTCTCTAGAGCAGCCTAATTCAGCTCTTGTTCTTTAAAATACCACCGTCAGTAAGGGAATTCTATTTTCTATAAAGAAAGCTGTTACTAGATTGTTCAGGGAAATTTCTAATGCAAAATGCTTGTTGTTGTAACCTAACCAAGACTGTGGGAAGTGTGCCTCCCAGCAAATCTGGACTTCTGTGGTCTGCAGTGTAGGACAGCCTGACACTCATGTGAGAATCAAAATTTCATAGCTTTGGGCTGCACTTACTAGAACCTACCACCGTTACTGTTACACATTTCAGGAAAAATCAAGGCTGGCAGAACTTTACAATGCATTCCTGAAGGGTAAAATGATGCTAGGGTTGAAAAACTAGATCTAATAAAACATAGGATAAGAAACAAAGCTGTAGGTAAGAGCTGTTGCTGGTAGCCAGGGACACAGACACATGGAAAAAGAACTGTAAGAAATATGAGCCCAAAGAGACCATCCCAACTTACTGAAATTTCCTTTTCTGAAAGCTGCCAACTTGGCATTTTAAATTCCAGGAGAGCGCTGCCAGAAGTCAAATACTCACTAAATAAAATAATAAAAAAATCACCCTTCTGTTAGTGGAATAATAGTTCTAGCTCAGAGTGAGTAATACGATATTTGCAATTTCTGTAGCAGGCACACACTTCACCAAAATATTAGAGATCTTTGCACCCCAAAATAGTACAGCACTGCACAGGTACATCCTTCAAGAACATCTGTTCTTTGTAGCAGCAGAATAATTTTGGAGGGTTGAGTGTTTTTCTTCACAGTTACACCAAGAAGTATCTGATCCTACCACCTCCATAAACAGCAACGCTTTGGATTTTCTCCAAAGGTGCTGGTTGTTCGTGATTTCCGGGTTAGATTGTTCATTTGAGCATGAAAAGAAATGAGAGGAATGAACTTGGAGATTTCAAAACTGTTGTCTTTCACTTTCAGATCAGAAGCTTTGATGTAACTGATTAGAAGGGCAGTTTAAATCACGTCTTTCATCACCTGAGCCCACTCTCATTTAAGCATTGAATGCAGAGTGTAATTCTGTCGTGTTACAGAAGTCCTCAGTGTTCGAGGTGATTTAAATGGAAAAAGGTACTGCCAAACACAGATTAAGGTGGCAGAAACAGAGCTCAAATTTATTGAATTCTTAAATATGTCGGACTACAGTAATACATGATGTGTGATACCTGATCTGCAGCACAAAAGGCGGCCCCTCTCTGAGAAATACAGATGCCTCTTTCATTCCTGGTAAACGGTGGTAGGAGGCAATGCAGCCTTTGCAGTCAGCTTTTCTCCTTCTCCAGCTCAGCTGATACATGCTTGAGCACCAAACCAACCTGCCTGTTACCCTCCTCTGCACTCCCAGTCACCAACTGCTCTGCTCAGCAAACTTCTGAAGTTCTTACTGAGGTTTGAAAAGTATTACAAGTGCTCTGACACTGTAGCATGAAAAGAAGTTTTGCCAAATTAATGGCAGGCTTTCACCATTGTTGCAAGAGCAATTTTGAAATGTTCTTTTGGTATATCCTCCTATATATGATGGTTCCAGGTTGGAAACTTCTTTATGCTCCTCAGTGGTAATGGGGGGATGGGGACACAAAATTAATCTCATTTTTTGGGTAGAAGTTTTTCAGGCTGTTACCTGTCGTATAAAAAGTTGTCATTCCATTTTAAATTCATGAGAGTACTTTCATAGAGTGCTGTCTGTTCTGTGTGCAGATCTGAGCATGCAGCGTTGAGTGGCATAGTAGGAAGCTGACACAGGACAGTAAATATTGGGTGGGGGCCAGGACCACCTCAGGGCTCAAACCAGCCCAGCACAACAATGAAATCCTTTATGGGATCCTTCTCCTGTGCCTTCAGACCCCACCAGGTTGTTAGGAACTGTACTGCAACTGTAATCTGCCATACCCCCAGAGGGCCAGAAGTTATTGTTTAGAACTCAAGTTTTAAACAATTAAAAGATCCTGTGCTGTGGATACAAAGTATGTTGGGCCATTTCTGGAGCTCTGAGGTAGGAAGAGCTGTCAATCGAGACTTTCCTGTTTTCCTCAAAAGCACGTGTCATAAAACTCCCAAATTCAGCAGAGTATTTCTAAACCAAGCTCTGAATTGATACGCAGAGTGTATTTGGACAGTTACTTCATGGAACACAATTCTGTAGGCAGTGAAGAGATGTCAGTCAAGGCCCTCTCTGCACGTACCTCTACGTCAGGCAAGGTGTCACAACAATAATGATTATTAGAGAATAGCCTCAAATTATTTTTTTTATCTATGTATATAAATCAACATTATGTATTAAATGAGGTCTATGGTTGATATAATGTAGATAGTAAAATTTTAAGGCATGAATGAAGAGACTTCTTTTATTACTCTGGTAGACTTGTGGAAAAAAAAAGTCCAAAATCATGGAGTTAGATACAGTAAAGAAAAGTCTTACTAATGTAGAAACATAAATTGGAGGATTTTCAATTTTAAAATCATAAAATGTTATTGAAATAAGGGAATCTATTCTGATCATATGTTATAAACATATCCTATTATAAGAGAGAATTTTTCTTTCCATTAATGATCAAGGTCTTTAAAAAAGATTTAACTTTGATATTGATCTTACTTTTCAAATTATCATTTTTGATATTGGCTAATAAATGCTTGATTGATTCCTTTAATTGAAATTTTGCTGTGGATGGAATAGGACATTTTCCAAACACTGTGGGATACATATAAAAGGTCAATTGTTGAAAACCTTAATAACTTGTTACCCTGTTTCAAGCTTGTTTTGATACTTTTTGTCCTCTTCTGTTACACAGTGAGAGTCGTTGAGGGTGACTTGAGACCTCCAACTGGAAGTCCCATTTTTCTGATGCTGCATTGCATCTATAGCTAGCAGGGGAGATGAGAGCTCCTTCCTCCCTGATGAGTTAAAAAAAAAGGTATATGAGAGCTGAAAACAGGGCATTGTCCCTTATTGTATGTAGTGAGAAATCATAAAATGCAGCATGTCTGAATATTGAGCTCTCTCTGCTGAGCAGATGAACCTGACATTTGATACTTAGGCTTGAAAATTGTGGCCCTGGTAATGCGTAACTGGTTTTTGCTCACCATTAAGAGTAACAGTAGCCAGAATTGAAAACAGAGACATTTTTATTAACTTGAAATAAAGCAAAATATTAGATACACTTTATATGGAATAACAATGGGTTGTGTGGCCATATAAATCTCTTGAAATTTGTGTCGAATTCCAGATGTCCAGTAGCAATGTTCAAGATGATAGCCCTGTTTTCCAGAGTGTGTTATTGTAAATATGAGAGATACAAGACCTATTTTGGGCCCTCAGGTCCTGGCTACTCATATGGAATGTGCTTGGCTTGTACCCACAGGACAGAAAACAATGAGCAGGCTTGGAATGCAAGGAGCATTAATAAAGGTATGGCCATGCTGCTCCAGCTCAGCCTTCCCTAAAAGCAGGAGGGAAGACTAAGTAAGAATCTCCATGTCAGGTCCTTCATCAGCATAGCAAAGGTTTTGCTTATGTTCCTGTCTTTTCCTGTATTGCCCAGTGTTCATCAAGTCTAGATCCCTTTTTTCCCTATTTCTCTGGACCTAAAATTGCTGTCCTAGAGGTTTAGTTGTTGCTCTGTGGAGGGCTGGAGTTAATGCCTTGTTTTGCTTTTGCCCCTGAGTATGAGTGAATAAATTCATGCTAACACAGAGTTAATGCAGAGAACGGGGGGAAACCGAGGGCAGTACTGCAGTGTGAGGGTCAGTCACTGAGGCACAATGTTCTCCCCAGGAGCAGTAGAGTGGAGAGCAATAACACAGATACAAGGAGGATAGTGCATTGTGCGTAAGGGCAAGATTGCAAATATCAGTCCTTCAAATTATGTGGGTTCTTGGGATACCAGCTGTTCAAAAATTTTGCTGTTTTCTCGATTTAAGAAATCCCTTCAAGCTTCCTTGTTATCCCAGGAAAATACAGTGTCAGAGCAGTGCAGTAACTAAGTTGTTGCTGTTATCTCAAACCAGTGGTGGAAAATATATAAATGTGTGTCAGCAGCTGATGAAGTTGTGGGTTACAATCTGCAGTGGCAGAAAGCTGCTGATGCAGGGTCTGATCCAGGGAAACGGTGCCTGTCATGTCACAGATCCACAAGGAAGTGGGCTGCTCTGTTCTCAGTTTTATTACAGTAATTAAGATAATGTCTGTTTTGGCTGCTGGATGGTGAATCAGCTGCAAGTCTGTCTGAACCTTGGTTGTGCTTCTCACCACTTCCAAGGGACAGCAGCTCCAACAAGTACTGTAAACGAACTCCAACTTGTGTCTGAAATCACTGAAAGGTTTCGCTTCATCGCTTCTGTGCAGTGCTGCAATCCCTGGCTTGGCAGTGTAGCAATTGTAGCAAGGTCTGACAGGTGCTAAATTCTTCTTTGCTCTTCTTTTATTATAATTTTGCCACTTTATTTTGACATCTCTTTCTAAATAAAATAATTTAGACGCAAAAAGTACTGATGATAGTTTTTAAATCCTGATAATAAAAAACCCCAACAGATTATATTCTAAGCCTCTTGGAAACTCATGTTTCCATTTCACTCCATGTTTTTAATCAGGAGTATATATTTCAAATATACAAACATTATAATGTATACCCTTAGAGAGGCTTGTCTGCTTGTTAGCTCAGCCAGTTTTTAAAACAATATATTTTCAGATATAAACAGTTTGCTCATATTGAAGCTTGGAGAAATTGTAGTTTTATACTGTTCTGCAGAGTATGCTGTTTCTTATCAAGCTGTATTGAAGTCCTGTTTTTAATAAATAGTGGTGTATTTTAAGCAATGAAGTACCACTGTTTAGTATCTTTCTTTCCTGTGATGGATAGATCCACATTTTTAAATTCTTAAATTCTTTTTGTAAGTCATGGAGCCCCTACCGACTACTGAGACCCCATGATGGCCAAGCTGAAAATCACAATGACAACCCATAATGAAAATTCTGTTCATTTCATGAAACTTTTTTTTTTTTTTAAGATCCTGCAGGTTGTTTGACTGTAATGTAAATATTTGTCTGTTTTTCTGTGTTTCTATTTAACACATAATTACAGAGACTGGTAAAGCTTGAAAGCCTGTTTGTTTTCCCAGCTATATCAGCCAGTGTCAAAAATCCAGGGAGTCTTGGTTCCCTTCAGGGATTAATTGAAGGGGTTTTGTCCATAGTGACTATTTTACTTTTGCAGCTGTTGCAGACTCAAAGTTTCTTTAAATAGGAGAATTAAGAGGAAGTGCAGCTATAGGAATCTCATCTCTTAACTTCAATTATGTGAAGTCTGGTTTTCTTGTGTGACATTGTCATCTTATGTTATGAAGGTTTTTAGGGGGGTTTGCTTCAGTCTGTCCCAACAGCACTGAATTTTCATTCACTTTTTTGAAGTGAACTAAAAATCTGCTAAATGTATGAAATCCAGTGTTGTGCAGACTTGACAAAAATCACTCAGAGCAGTAGATGCAGAGGTTCGTGCTTTATTTTCCATCATCTCATGTAGACTTTTCTATTTTAAAGCCCACAGCAAGTACAAATAACTTCTTTTACCTTCTTATTGTAAACATTTAGGCTTAAAGTGATGTAACCAACAGTTCTACTCAACAGGAGCCAGTGACCTGTTCATATACACATTAACTGTAGTACAGGCAACATCCAAAATAAATTGTTTCTGGCAATTCCTTCAACCCATCAAATCTAGAAGATGGATTTTTAATTTCTCTTTAACAGTTTTGTTCTGTAGTACGACCTCAAAATTTTTTGTCTTTTCTGTGAAAAAACTAATGTTTTCATTTAGAGTTGTTTTACAATTGACTTTTTTATGTATATTTTGATTCATTCTCTGCTCCAGAGCGGCACAAAATAGTAAAAGGATTTCATCCAGCAATGTAAGCGTTCTCATATGGAATTGTTTAAAAATAATGATGGAGTGAGAGTTGAAAGCAATCTAACTTTAAGCTTTGGTAAAATTGGTCAATCTTCTCGTTGCACAGAGTCAGAAGAATTCCGTGAGGTATCATATGCAGTAATTAATTTGGGGTTATCATTTGACTGTGAGTGTACTTTTCTGTTTCATACTGCTGAAAAAGCTCAGACTGAAATTAGGAAATACTAGTTGGCAAGAGGGGCTGTGCTCTCATGTGATCCTGTGGCAATAAACATTCTAGTTAGTCGAGTGTAACTAAGTGATGGTTAGCACATTTTGGCTACTGCATCTTGCAAAATAAATCCTTGGACATCAGAAGGCATTTTGAAGTGAGGAATACCAGGGAGTCCAGAGACACACAAAGCAAAGCTGTGCACATGGTGGTCCCAGAGCTGTCAGCTCTCCCTCCTCTTGCAGCCATCCGGGTTCGTGCCTCCGTTGCAGCCAGGTTGATGTGCCAACAGGACTTGGAACCTTGCAGCAGGGATCTGCCTAAAGGCACAGCTGGCACGGCCAGGTGATGGTTCAGGAAGTGTCTCTGCTCACTCCGTTCACACACACTCACTTAAAGACCACAGAGCTTCAAAATGAAGATCTGGGACATGGATTCCAGGCGTAGGGAAAGGAAAGCCATGCCATAAATTGTGCAGTGTAGCCCCACCCAAACACACTTAGAACTCTAGTATTTTTTCCACTTTTTATTCTTTATGGAGTAAATCTTAGGGTCTTAAGGAAAACAGACACAACTATGTTGCTTTTGTTCTTACTGTGTTTTACTGAAGATCTGATTCTTCTTTCAGAGACTTGTGGACTACTTACGCAGTCTGGAGTGGTTTTTGTACAGCACAGGTATCCCTGAAGTAGGACTGGGACATTGATCCTGGAGGTAGCAGCAGAGGGTACAGTACTGAATAGCTTTTTCAGTACCATTGAATATTCAGAGACTGTAAATAGAAGTAACTCAGAAATGGTTATATGGGCATAATTACCCATAAATGCTAATTTCAGATGAGATCACTGCTTGCATCATCTGAGCGACTGCTTTGTAAAGGTAAAGATGTGAGGGGACAGTGGTGGAAACAGATGGGTGCCAGTAGAGCACGTTGTGTACAGCCCAGATACTCTCCTGTCATATTCACCTGAGCTCAGGGCTCCTCTGGGACTTGGGGAATGCAGGTTCATTATCCTGCTCTGCTTCTTTCTCCCCCTTTGGTCCAAGGAAGCGGTGGAGTGCTGTTAACAAACAGAAATTCTCATGGACAGACACTGGTTTGGCTGAGGTGGTGCTTTCTTATCTGCTTTATTTGCTTCACTAGGAAAAGTGAAAATGACAGAACAAGGTGATGATTGCCAAAACTTGGTCGTTGCTGAGCTCATGGTTTAGCTTCTCCGTTGAAGACATCTGTCTGTAATTGTAAAAAGCAGGATTAGTCAGTCTGCTTAGGATCTGTGTTGGAAATGTCACTGGAGCCAGTGTTTGTAACAGAGGGGTGCAGGGTGCTCCTGATACAGATACAGAAGTGGTTATTGAGAGCTGTTCTAGTCAAGGGAAGGCTCCTTACTGGTTCTGCTCAACAGGAATAGTCTGAGCCCTCTGAGTGTCCAGTCTTTGCTGTCTTAAACTGAGGTCTTCCAATTTACAGATTATTTTAGAAAATGGTTCTGGTTTTCACTCCCATTTCCTTTGCTTGAAGTAGTTCTAAAAGGGAAAAATTCCCTCATTTAAGTTGTCCTTTTATAACGTTTTCTCATATAATCTGTCATATTTTCCTTTAATTATAAAAAAGAGTAATATGTACACTCAATCTTTGTAGTCTCTTTTGATATTGATACTTCCTTTTTTTTTTTTTAAGATCGAAACATAGTAAATGAGGTAAAAACCACACTTTGATGTAGCATATTTTCATTGTTACTGTTTGCTGTATTTTATTATTTTAGTATTTTCTTCGATTACCAGTATTGACCAAATGTGTTTCCAAAATGAAATTCAGGTAATTTATGTGATGGGTTTGAATTAGAACTCAGAGAATATAAAACTTGCTGAATTATTTTGGGGCTTGACTTTGTACTTGCCTGCCCTCCACGCATTGTTTCGCCTCCAGGGTAGTGATATTCTGAGTCTTCCTTAGTAGTTGTCCTGCGTCGTCTTCTGGATTATTGATAATGTGAAAAAACGTGAGTAGTACAAATCATGGAGGGATTTTGTTAAGTGCTTTTGAAAGTCTGGATGTGAGAATGGAAAAGGCAGTCCTGAGTTTATTGCCTGTCTGTGCCGATATCCTAGATAACCGAAAAGCTTCCCCATTATTTTATGTGCACGCCCAAAAGATGGCAAAGAAACCCAATTTCTGTGTGCATGAGCTGTGCTGGTTTCGTACTTACTTGTGCTTTGCTGCCTTACTTCAGTGTCCCATAACAGCATCTGACTGAAGTAAGAAGTAGTGTGTTTTCCTAGTGCTCCACCACTTCATTCTTAAATTCCTGCACAACCGTTTGATTAAGGTCATCTGTTCCCAGTAACTTATTTCACTACTTAGGTAGGCAGTTTGTTTCAGTGCCTGCAGCCCATCACTGTGGCAGGAGAGGCTCCAGGGAGTTCTCCCACTGCTGCTGGCTGCTATTGCAAGCAGGAAAGGTGAGAGCAGGCTACTGACCCGAGACAGGGCTTTCATGGAGCCCCTACATGCTCCTGAAGTGCCCCCAGACTTCGCGCTGGTATCGAGAGCACAGGCACCAACATGTGAAGCAAGATCCTGAACGATACAGCTGCGCTGCAATTAAAGAGAGCATGAGACGGTGCCCTCATTATTTGAAAGTGTTTTCTGGAAATGCTGTGGTTTCCTGGCACATTATGCGTCAGGTTTTCCCTTGTTCCCAGTTCCCTGTTTCTCTGACATTTGGCTCATTGGACGCGCTGCCTCCCGGGCGAGCGTTCCCGCCGAGCGCTGCTCCCCTCTCAGCCGGCTCAATGTTTCTTTGGCAGATCCTGGAACATATTTGACAACGCACGTCAGGACCCCACAGGACTAACAGCAGCTCTTCAGGCCACGGATCTGGTTGGAGTCCTGCATATGCTGTACTGTGTTCTTTTCCACGGCACCATCTCAGATCCAAACACAGCCAGTCCTAAAGACAGCTATGCCGCCAACACAGTCCAGGTTGCCATTCAGAGTTTACGTTTCTTCAATAGTTTTGCTGTTCTTGACCTGCCTGCCTTCCAGGTAACAGATGTTTTAAAACTTTTCATAGTGAGAAAATGTTAATTATTGATTATATCTTTGGACTAAGTTTTGTCTTTAAGGTCTTAGTTATTGAAGGAATTTTCAATTTCAATTAAACGTTAGGTTTCATGCATAAAATTTGTAACTGTTATGTCTACCACGTAGACATAATGATGAATTTAACCAAAAAGTGAAAATTTAGAATACATTACATGCTGAATCCAATCCGTTATGTCTTCTAACTTCTTTTTTACTTTTTTCTGGCATAACACTTTATATGTTTAATAAGCCCCAAAAGTGTAAAAGGAAAAATCTTAGTCAAAAGCACAAAAGAACACTTTTTCTTAAGTGAAAGGATTTGCTTGTATCATAACCACATTTTACATTTTCCGGTGCTTTCAGGGGCCACTTGCTTTAAGATTGTGCAGCTGAAACTGATAATCACTTGATACCATTTTTTTTACCAAGTAAAATTTTGTTGACCAAAAATTGGAAATACAAGTTTTCATAGTTTTTATTAAAGAAAAAAACCAAAATACTGCATTTTGAGTCCTGAGAAGGACTGCTTACCTTTGTACGTGAACAGAGTTCAAGCGTAAAGGAATCATTTTGCCATACAAATACTGGTATATTTCTCAGGTGAGCTGGTGAAGTTGTATTGTTAATATAAAACACCTGCCAGAAAGCATTGCTTTGAAAACACATTTAGCAGCATCAATCTTATACAATTCAACAGAACAGGTTTCCTTTGCATTTAATGTGTAATTTGTGTATGTTGTACCACACTCTCCATCTGAAATGCATTAAACTCAGCGAGAGCTTTTCACAAGTGAAGAATTTAGCGTGGCTCCTTCAGTTCATGTTTCTTGCCTTGGATTTTCAGTGCGTTTGGTACTAATCTGTAACAACAGCAGCGAGTTCTGTGTGCAGCAGTGTTCATCTGTGTGGCTGCAGCTGCAGGACCCAGTGCAGCCAGGGTTCCTTTACAGGGACAGAAGCAGGATATTTACTGGAGTTTCACTGCACACACTACTGACTCCCATTTCTTTCTGTAGATCGAAGTAGTTCCCTCCTACACGTCATTCAGCACCTCTTGGTTTGAGACTGGCTGTTTGTAGGTTGCTGTAGGTATTACAGGCGTATGCCAGAGTCAAGCTGGAACTGGGACAGGTACAGCTTGCAGGGGAGCTATAGCAGATCACACTGGCTGGAGGGCTGCTCCCTGATATCCCAAGAAACCACTGTTATCCTTAAAACACCATCTTCTGCTTACCCTGTCTGTATTTATCCCTCTGCCAACACCATTATTTCTCAGTATTTATAATAAACAGTCAGCATTAACTGCCAAATCCCATGGTCTGCGTTAGTTTGTTCTACCTAAAATGGTGCAAGCTAGTAATTATTGCATGAAGGGTGGCCAAAACACCACCAGTGTGAATTACTTCCCTCAGTTCGTCAACACTGGGCTCTGCTCAGGAGGTATCCACTCAGCTGTTTGCTGAATTGCAGGCATCGTGTTGTTTGTGAATGGACAGGCACCCTGGGGTAGCCCCAGCAGCTCTCCCTTTCAGTGCATTAATGTGATTTGTTTCTGTAATGTTAGGAATAACATACACCTGAGGCAGTTTGCTGGACATTCTGACCCTGTGGGCCATAGCAGGCTGGCAGACAGCAGAGGGAAAAGCCTCGTTTATGTACTGTGTGATCATTATCTCCAAGGAATAGTTTTATCACAAATTAGTAGGACTATAGAATAGGGGGTTCTGATTAACAGAAGAGGTCTGGTATTCTCGAGTTTGTGTTAGCACAGATGGCTCATGGGTATATATTTCATTTAATTTGACAGTCTAAACAATTGAAAGATGGTAGTGAGAAACAGCACAGGGTCCTGAGCTGATATTAATTCTGGCTAAAAAGGAAGCATAGTTTCCTTGAAAAATTAGTTTAACTTTTATACACAAACTCAGGTGCCCTTTGACCTGTTGTTATCAGGGAAGGTTAAACCCAGAGTGCTGGGTCACAGCATGCATGGACAGCACTAATTAAATAAGGATGGACCTGAGAACATGGCATTTACATGACATAAAGCAGTAAATGGTGGCTGTATTGAGCATTAAATTTTGAAAATATACTGCCTTACCAGAATGCTTGAAGTTCAAGATCGAAAGTATCCACAGCTGAGCCTGGTTTCATTGTCAAGGATTCTGCTTTTGCTGGGTATATTTGGAGTTCAGTAAGACTAAACTATGCCACAGCCTGGGATTTATGTATACGTACTTAGCACAGGCTACAAGGTAGAAAATGAAGAAAACTCTGAAATGAAAGAGATTTTCTCAGGCTTGCGTTGCTGTTTCATTAGAGTTAGGAGACTGTCATGCTCGTTCCTTGTGCTTTAGTTTTCCCCTTTGACCCTGTGTCGCTCTGTCTGCTTGACATGTTTATTAAATAGAGGCTGTAGGCTGCACAGATAAAATCTAATTCTGAATCTCCACGTTACAGCAATTTGCCTACTTTTAGAAAACATCCCAAGAAGCTTTGCAGCTGAGTGTTCTCTCCTTTTGGATGTTTCTAACTTTTTTTAATGTTTGAAAAGCCATTATTTGTTATTAATCATTGTATTCCATTCAGAGCATGAGTTATTAATGAGAAATGCATTTTGCTCTGTTGCAGAAAGGAGGATGGTTTGGTTTCTTTTGCTTATTTCTAAGAAATATTATTAAGTTTTCCTGGGTCATGTAATGTATGTCAAATGAAATGGTCAACCTAATGCTACACTGAATATCAAATAAGCAGAATCCAGTTTTTCCTGTGTCCCTTGAAAATTTGAATTTATTCTTGCTTCTGTGGCTTTTAATGTTGTATTCCAGTTGTGAACAATAAGCGGCTGAAAAAAGAGATTCTGGCCTTTCACAGCGAAGAACATAGTCTGTACTTTGCAAAGAAAACCCAGAAGGGTGCAGCTGATGTGTATGCAATTCACACAAGTTCTAGAGCATACTGCTGGAGTGTAATTTCTGTTTCTTGGCCTTTTTTTCAGTCGATTGTTGGAGCTGAAGGACTGTCCCTGGCCTTCAGGCACATTATCAGCTCCCTGCTGTGGTACTGCTCCCAGCATACCTGTGAAGGATTGCTGCACGAAGTCATTATTTGTGTGGGCTACTTCACTGTAAACAACACAGATAACCAGGTAAGGCAAATGGAAAATGGGATCAGAAGTTATCAAGGGCACATTTAGTCATGGATCCCTCCAGAAGACTAATCCCCTCAGCACTGGTTTTGAAGCACTTGGGATTCCTGTGAGCAGAAACGGATGTGTTTGCAAAAGAGAAACTGAAGTTGTGTCTTAAGACAAAGACATTAATTTTGTGTGGCCGTAAGCAAGCTCCCTGTTCTTATGCTGCCATTGCCAAGGTATACTTAGCAACTGATATTTTTAATTCTAAGTTAGCTTCGTGTCAGCTTGATCAGATGGTTGTGGTACCCAAGTTAAACTTTTTTAAAGCCAACTAAGCTACTCTCCCATGAAGACTTGTCCTTGGATGCCAATGTAGCTATCTCCCTGCTTTCCGAGTGCTCATTTAAGTTTAAGCCATTCTTCTCCACAAATCTTTTTAGTAATAAACCAAATGCCCTGTCCAACAAACAGTGAACATTCCCCTTTAGCTTCCTTGATTGTTGTCCACTTTTACCACTGGACTCTGTGACCTCTCTTACTAGCTTATAAAATAACGCAGACACAAAACTCAAAAAATTTTTCAAGTATATTAATCTTAAAAATCTCCCGGTTTCCTCAGCTTATATGTAACATCTCAGGGTGTATGGGGCAGGGCAGGGGTTGGCACTGGCTCTTCGAATATGTGAACCTGACTCTGAATGTGTAGGTACTGCATTACGGTGCCCGCGTGTTGGGTACGACCCACTGAATGCTGCGTTTTGTGAAGGTACTCACTGTGTTCTCTCTCTGTACTTGTACCACCTGGTTCCTTGTTTTGCTCAACTTCTGGGGTAGGGCTTCAGGGTAGGAGCTCCGTGCCCTCAGTTCAGCTGATGAGCAGGAGGAGGAAGTGTTACAACTTGCCAGCAAAGTTTTAGAGAAAAGCTGCTCAATAACATTCTTAGAGTTATTGACTGTAATTGGAACACTGTAATATCTTAAAGCTGACAGTGCTGTCACGAGAATTATATAATTATATAGTGATGTTTCTGTGGCATTGGCCACAGCTGGAGGGAGGATCCTGCAGCCTCCCTACCCTGCGTGACCAAATCCCACTCAGGATCCGGAGCTGCCCGTTGGCAACGCTTCAGTATGGTCATTTTTAAAGGCTGTGTGATGTTGCTGCCATTTTGAGTCCCACTGCTGCCCGACAGGTCGTGCTGGCTCCCAGAAGTGCCAGCAAACCATGTTGTCTTCTCTCTGCAGTTTAAAAATTTCTGTTCTGGCATACAAGTACAAACAGATGTGATTCATTGCATGGAGGACTTGGCACCGCAGCCATGCCAGGAATAGTGCAGAAGAGGGATTTCCTCCAGCAGTGCCAGCCTGCAGTGCTGCCGGTGCTGGTGCTCAGGGGCGAGATGCGGGCAGCGGGCCATGGCAGCGGCTGTGGGGCTGGGGGGCTCCACGGCCCCCCAAGATACTGAGGGGGAGCCTTTGTCTGGGGCTGTGCTTCCCAGCTGAGTGTTTGGCAGGGTCCTGCAGTCTTCAGGATGTGCTCTTAGGGCTGAAGGTGGCTTCTGCAGCTCTCAGAATCAAGTTTAGGGCTTCAATCAGACGGCCACAGGATGTCAGTCCTTTTTGTACCCTAAGACTCTCTTCTAGGGTGGTTTGCTTTGGAGGTACTATCTCAGATGTCATGACATGCTAAAGTTTTCATGTAATTTCTAATATTCCCTGTTAGTAAGTTTTTAACTGAGGAAGAGGCATTTTGGTTTGGCTTTTTTGTTTAAAAAAGCATTTTGAAAAACTGAAACTTTCCTCAGTCAGGTACTTGAGAAATACAGGGAAGGTTTTTTAGTGAAAGGAAGTAATTTTTCTTTTACTGCCAGGCAGAGCACTACGACTTGCTTACGGCCATTATTTTAAGGTGCTCTTTGTGTTGTGACTTCCACGAAAGACAGGCTGCCTTTCATGAAGAGGGAAGTGCTTTCTATTCATTCAGTTATGGTTTAATTTTTTATTATGTTAAGAGCTTCCAGTTTTTTCTTTCGTTGTTGATCATCTGGGGAGTCCTACTAAAAATAAAAAATTGGTCTCACAGTGAAAGTTTTCAAATAGTAGGCTTGAAGTCCTGGCAAGTACAGCGTAATAAAAATAGATACACTAGACTTGAGCTATGAAAACAAATTTCCATAAAGCCAGATAGCTCTATTTAGTATTTGAACCAACTTCAACTGAGTCAGTAACTGACGTATTTCAAGGCAGATTCAGGTCCTTCTTGCAGTCAAATGTACATTTGTTTGGAAATGTTTGCAGTTTAAAGTCTTTTCCTCTCTAAGTTTGTATTTCTTATTACAAACTGAGGTATGCTTTCATTCCTTTCAATACTCAAAACAAAAAAGGACAAACAGTTGTTTTGGAGTTTTCAGTGTCCTCTTTGTGGTTCCTTTGTCTGTCCACGTCAACAGATAAATATCCAAAGCAGCATACTGGAATAAGGAAAAAAGGCATTAATTATTTAAAAAAAAAAAAAAAGGCAGTTCTCCAGTTTGGAGAATAGATAGATTTCTAAAACAGAAATTTTACAGCCTGTCGACCTCAACGTTGCCCTTCTGTAGTAGTACTGTGATTTAAGTAAGTGAACTACTACCACTATGCAGTGAAAATCATAAGAGGGCAATTTCCTAAATATTTCACATTCATAGAACAAAATCTTGCAAGAGCATCATATGCCAGTCATTTAATATAATATAGGTTTGACTTCAGTTATTACACTGTCTGTAAAAGTCTTTATATTTAGTTGAGTAGCAAATTAAAGAGGAAGAAGGAAAGTGCTTTTCTCTTGTATAGCTTGGAGATTCAGATTTCCCCGCAGCTTCCAGGAGCCCTGAACCGGAGGGGCCCTCACCGTGGGTCCCACCCGCCGAGGCACTGCCTGGGCTCCCACTTGGTGTTTCCACCACGCCTGGCTCTTGGTCCAGGCCCAAGTGATTCTGTCGAGGAGCAGTGAGGACAATGGATTCCTAAGGAGCACATTCCTGAGTGTTTTGATAGTGCTTGCTCTGTTTATTTTAAAAAGACTGTGATTTTGCTGACTCTGCCCACATATAATATATTAGTAATATTCCTTTCCTTCGTTCCTATTTTGTTTTAACATTCACAAAGCTTTTCTAGGGCAGCTGCTGTCACTGAAGAAATAAATCAGTTATGAAAGTGAAAATTTCAAAAAGCAGGGAGTGTTTCTTTAATATTTGAAATGCTGCAACGCCAGCGGTGAGGCCTGAGCTGCCCTGTCTGTTTTGTATCGACACGTGAACTTGTGTTTACTACAGAGCCAGACAGCCCCTGGTTCACAGACCAGCTCAGCTTTATTAGGCATCTGCTCCTCAGGAAGTATGAGCAAGGAAAAGGGATTCTCTTTTTCTGGCCACCATTTAATCTACTGCCATACAAAAAGAGGTCCCATGGTACCGAGGATAGACATGTAAAGCTAAACTGTGTAATAAAAATAATGTCCAGTCTTTCAATAGGCAACCCTACTATATCAGACTGTAGAATTACAGTTTCTAATTAAAATGTACTTGTTAATTAAAAATATCCTTCTATTTCATTACATTTTTATTCCCTTTCATTGTTTGATTTAATTAGTATAATGAATATAATTAGCATGTGCTGTCAACTCACCTTATTTGCATATTATATTGGATAATTGAATGTGGTCTTGTAATTAAATTAACAGGAGTGACAGATGATTTGGTTTCTTTCACATTGCTGTATTGGGAATAGAAATCTTTCCATATTCATTGCAGTTAGGGAATATTTTTCATCTGAAAAGTCCTCACAAATCAGATCCTCAGACTCAGGATCTTGCTGACAGGCTCCAAAAGAAGTTGCATTGTTCATTTGCATCGCTATGACTTTATTTAAATAAAAACAGCTTTTGTTCTCCCAGTCTTTGGTACACACTGTATTTAGAGTGCTCTAGAAAAATCCCCCTAACTTTAAGGATTTGTAAGATATGAACTGTATACTTCTGGAAGATACCATTGCTGGATTGCAAACCAACATCTCTGCTGAAAGAGTTAAAAAAATGTGTGTGCAGCTTTTCAGAACTTTGTTATAAAATTAGGGCTTGTAGATAGAAGTTAAAAGTTCTCTCAGAAGTTCTTTAAAAATTTGCATACACATTATGTGTCCTTGAAGAAACGATTTCATTCCCAAAAGTCTTCCAGCTGCATAAGCCTAACTTTATTCTCTGACCAAACCTTCTATCCCCAGACATTTGTGTCCATAACAAGGTATGTTATTATAAACTCAAAAATAATCAAAATGTTAATATCTAATAATCTATATGTTGAAAATAGAAGCACGTGGAATTAGATTTAATAGTATCAGTCACCTACTAGAAATTTCTCTTGCTATATTAGCGTGGAAAATTTGTTGCAAAACATGTTTCAGGCATCCCAGCTAGCTCCAGGTAGAAGAGTAAGGAGCACTAAGATTACAGGATATTTTGGGAGGGAATTTCTCCCATGTTGAATATGTAAAATGTCACACAGCAGTATCATAGGTAAAAATATAATGTGTAAAGAAATTGAAATATTGTATGGTAGGCACAGTTCTGAAAGGATCTTGAAATTTCAGACTCACAGCACCCAAAGCATGGTAGTTACTCCCCGAGAAAGGCTTCATCTCAAGATTATTTTCCCTTTTTTGTTAAATGATTGGTTTATAGTCTTTTTTTTTAAGCATTTCTTTCGTGTGGTAAGTCTTACGTGTGTCATAAAGTAGCAGGACACTTTATCCCACAGTGTGTATCACAGACATATATCTGTATGTGACACATCCTAGCTGTGGTACTGCTGGCCTGCAAGGGACACTTACAAAGTGATTTTAGATTAAAAGTGACCTTCTGTAGGGAAATTATTGTATGCTTTTGACAGAGTTAGTGCATATTGAGTTTCAGTATGTGGCCAGTTTTCTCTAGTGTTAGCAGGAAGGAAGAAAATACTTCCAAAATGGAAAAATTGTGGAAATCAGAAGTCAACAGGAAAACTTGCAAGTTATAAAAATATGTAGAGTTTCCATATGGGTGGTTTACCAGAGGCCATCATTAAACTTTCATAGTTCATGTTGCCTTTGGGGCTGTGGAGGGACCGGAACAATTTTGATCTGGTAGGTGGAGTTTATGAAAATACAGCACAAGAGTAAAGATTCAGGAATTGGTAGTTACCATGCTGTTAACATCCTTGTGTGTAAGTAAATAGTCTCTGAAATTACTTAATTCTGATTTTGTTAGTTTCTTCTCAAACAGGGATTTTTAGGAGTATTGATTTCGTGTTGAGGTTATGGGGTTTTTTCTTTAAACCTCTAAGAAAAAAACCCCACACCCTGATGTTTTAAAGCTTTTTGTGTTTGAACAAAAAATATGCCTGGTAAATATTGTGGAATTGCTGATTTTGGCAAGTGAGTGATTCATGTGAAGTTGTAGTCTTGACTCCCATTTAGAAGCACTTCAGCTTGTGAACAAAAATCCCCTAAGGATTAAACTGCCCGAGTTAAAGCGGAGTACATTAAGGCAGCTCTGTAATGTATGCTTTGGCTCTCGCAGCCTTACATCCTCAGACCACATAAATTCACTTAAGTGAACCAATGTCTTCAGGAAAGATGGCATTCCTGTCTGGGCAGTCAGGGAAAAGTGGGGATGCCTTTTAGGTAATTTGTCAGACACCTTTGTTGTTGTTTGAGCTTCCTGATGAACTTTTTCTTTTTAAGAATGATCTATGACAAAGCAAATCAAATATGTCAGAAGCATTTGGGACTTCACATTTCATGTGTCACATCTTAATTGTATTTCTAACCTTCCAAAATGCATCCTGGATTTTTTTGGTTTTTTGAGAGGATGTGGGGAAGGTAATTTAATATGAGCAAAGACTTAGCATGAAGTAAAGTGTATTTAGTTTCAGTTCATGATGACTGGCTGCTTCCTGTAGGGAGGAGAAGAAAGAGTGTATAGGAATTAGTGTGAGAAATTAATGCATTTGGATTTATCTTATTGTCTTCTTCTCAAACTGTAAACACAAAAGAATAAACTTATCTCCCAATGTCATAAAAGCCAGTACTTTCAACAGCCTTCAAATACAGTCCATAACTGAGGCTTAGAGAGGAAGAGAGGGAGCAATCGGCTGATGCTGCCTCCAGAGAGCGACGTTCTAATCTTACTCCTGGGTCAGGATAAAAGGAGTTTGGTGGTCTCAGCTTAATCCCCAGTGGAACTTGGTCCACATCGAAAAAACACCACAGAGTTTGGCGTAATCCTGCTTAATAAGCAGTTGGTTCCCAGCTCAGACCTGGGCCTGGGCCGCCCCGGGTTTGGACGGAGGCAGGAGCTTGCGCAACGCCTGCCGTCCTCCTGCCCGCTCCCACCCAGCCTGGTGCTCGCCCCTTTGCATGGGAACTGCTTTTCACACAGAAACTTAGAACAAAGTCTAAAGCCTGCAAATATTTAATCAGCCTTGTGAGCTATTGTCTGTCTCGCCTCATGTGTGAGGGAACTCCCTGTGCTTCTCCCATAAACTCTCAGTTTTCCAAGGCTCTGCAGAGCCGCGGTGGCTGTCCCCGACGTGGCCGGCCCCACGCAGAGGAAGCGTCGGCCTGCTCTGTGTTCCCAGCAGTTGACAGTTCTTCCGAGCCCTTGGATGCTGCTCTGAGGGTGGGAGCCTGCAAGAGGCCCAGAGAAGTCTCCCAAACCCGTTGTGTCGTGTTCAGCTCAAGTCACACTTGATTGAACTGATCGTGAAACATAAAGAACAAAATGCATTATTGGAGTACTATGGAAAATGTTGCTCGTCTTCCTCTCCCCTTAATAAAGGGTAAATTGTAGCTCATTTTTCATGGCAGAAAAGCCCATTTTCTTGCTCTCTGTTTGAAGCTTTGTCTCAGCCAGCTCTGTAATATGTCCAGTGGCTCAGTGTTTCACAAGCTTTTTAGCTGATGATTAGATATTTGGACAAACCTTGTACATTTCTTGTGGAAGCCATAAGACAAAATGTGCTAGGAATAATAATTCCAAAACTATATAGCTTACTTGTGAGTAGGGTTTCAGAGTGTGACAGAAGACATTTGCTTTTGAAGAGGGAAAATGCTCTGAGACACACAAAAGGATTTTATGTGTTTTAGACTGTAATGTTTGAATTATTCACACCTTCTGGGGATTTTGACCCAAACTAGCTCAGTTTCCAAGGATGCTGGTGGGAACCTCAACCAACAGTCAGCTTAAGCTTCTGTTGACTTGTCCTGTTTCTTCTCTACCCTTTAAATCATCTTCATTCAGATCAGTTGAGTTTCATTCTGTGTAAATGACTGGAGAATCGTGCCCAAAGCAGCAACTTAAATTTGTAAGCGGTTCATCATCGAAGTTGAAGATATTATCTAAGTGTGAAGAAGATTGTTCAAAAATGGTGCAGGGCTACAAAGGCTAATTCTAATCACTTCGGGGCTCAGAATCATACCTGAGGATTTGAGATGTGTCAAATGGGGTTTTTTATTTTATCTGACAGAATATATGTATTTCTCATACATTTGATCTATAATAATATTTTCTGATTAAAAATTATTAGGCCAACACTTAAACATATGAATCCTCTGTTAAGTTATTGTGGAAACAATGAAGCTTAGGATTTTTTAGAAAGCAGTGATACCATTTGGTTTAACAAGGTCCTTAAGTGTATGATTAACATAAAGCGTGAGAACAACCTCACATTTAAATGTTTATTTTTATGTTAATAAATGCTAAAATGCTATTGCTTCTGAAATTAGGCTTTTCCTTAATACCTTTTCTAGGTCAGATACTAGAGTACTGTTTTAGCCTGTAGCCTGGACATGTATTAAATTCACAAGTAGCCTCTATGCGTATTAGAATTGTTTCCATTTTGCTTTCATCACAATGTAATGAAGTTTCTCTCTCTTTTACAATATCTGTTTAACATTATTTATTTATTGCTGAATTTAATCTTATAATCTTATTTATTAATCTTATAATCTTATATATACTTCATTTGTTGTCTTATAATTAAGGTGACTTGTTAGTCATCATCTGAGGATGCTTTTTTTCGAAGGCTTTGTATAATGAACTTCTCTTGCTAGATTTTCCACTAGCATCACTTTTTGTAAACGTTTTTACGTTTTCAGTGCATCACTGCCCTGGTAGTTGGCCCTTGTCCTAGCTTAAATGTTCATATGTCTTGGGATGGTTACGCAAAAACTGATGAGAGAATTTTTTTCTGTGATTTATACACAGAGCACCCCTGAATCTGCTTAAACCATAGAGCTCTAAAAGGACAGTGCTTAGAATGTGGTTTATAGGAAGACTGATGTTATTCCTGAACTCCCTTATCTTCTCTCTGAGAGCTTACACGTGACACTAAGAAAATAAACACTGGAATTTTTCAAATAGGCAAAATTCTTATTTTTAAATTTGAATGTAGTATTCTGGAACTTTCTTTTTGCATGGAAATGGTGCTCTGATTCCTGAGAAATGCTAGGAGGAATTTAGAACATTCTTTGCTTAGAGCTTTGCCAATAGTGGAGTTTGCAAAATGGAAAGAAAAGAGCTTGACCTTAAAACAGAAGAAGAGTCTAAGTGGTGACATATTCTGCTGATTAAATACTAGCAGTATGAGATCTGTTTATATAGAAGCAAAGAAATAATGCAGATCTAACTTTGAAGAGAAACTCTGGACTACTAATATAAAGACTTACTTCTTTTACAAAGTTGTAAATCACCTGACATCAAACAAAGGGATTTAACTGTTTGATGGAATACTTTTACAGAAATTAGATGCGCAGTTCCTGTTCAATGCAGTTATTAGTTGTTAGTGCAAATTAGAATTGACATTTATATAAATGATAAATACATGGAAAAGAAGCATTAGTAGTTCCCATACCAACTACCATTTTAAGATCCTAATGTTTATAATGGCCATGTTGAAGTTTGGAAGCGCAGGTCATCTGAGATAGCAGAGAAGGCAGGAGTGCTCCTCAGAGAACCATTAACCTTTTAGGCTGAGTTGTTCTAAGAAAATTGCATCTGAACGTGAACTACATTATAGCACAAGAGCACAGGCAAGTAGCAAGGCACATTTTAATGCTTTGTTTCATAAAACTAAAAGGAAATTCTGTTGGGAAGGATGTTTTTCTAGAAGGTTATTCAGCTCCCGGTGATAAGCCCTGTATTTGTTTTTAAGTACCTGTGGAACACACCGTTTTGCTGCCAGGTTTTTCTCCAAGAGCCAAAGAAAGTTTTGCTTCAGGAAGTTCTGAACTTTCCGACTGCATTTTCCTCTATCCACTTTAGTATAACTTTGTCTCAGTTTTCACTTGATAAAAGAGCTACAACTCCTAATATTTGGTCAAAATTAACAAAAACCATCAGCCTGACTATAGACTACTAAGAACATGACATTTTCATGCAGGATTAGTCACACAAGAGCAGTGCACTTGGATGACTTGTAAAGTTTTGTTCAAAACTTGACATTTGGGTTTGTGCCTACAGATTTCAATTCTCTCCTTGGCAATCTTTTTCCTTTCTCTGGCTGTCCATTTTCCTTTTCTTCTGTGGATGAAAGAAACTGATGGGCTGCAGAAAGCACCCATAGTTTCCCTTGCCTCCCTGGGAATGGTGGTGCCATCCCTCTGCTGGTGGGAGGCACTGCCAGGGGCTGAGATGGCAGCTCAGTGGCTGGATGTTGTCTCCACCTTGTGCTTTGGCCATGCCCCTGCCCCTGCGGCTCTGATGTGCCCCAGCAGTGCCACTGGTGCCAGCTATGCCTTTGTTCCCAAAGTTTCTTCCCAAAGTGAATCACTTCTCGGTTCTTTGCTTTGCCCGTGCACAGACAAAAAGGTTGCTGCTGGCTTACTCTTCTACCTGACTAGAAAATGAATTAGCTTCTTTAAAAGATAATTCCAGTGGTTTTATTGTATATATTGACAGAAATAACTGGCATGAATGATGTCTTTACAGAGCTGCAAGTGTCCAAGTGAAGCAAGAAAACTTAATTCCACCAGTAGAACTAGACTAAATATTGCTCTAAAAATCAGCAGTCTGCAGTAATCCTGGACTAACCTTGTGTGGTACACAAGCAGTGAAAAAGTTCTTTGGTCTGACACCGAACCATTTATTTTGTTATCTGTAATAAAATATCTGACAACATTTAACATACGTGCATAGAACCATTGGAAACCAATCTGGGATCATAATCTTTAAATCTTTGGAAGATTGCGAGCAGAGTTTTAAATGCAGTTAGTTCCTCTTTTTTGAATGCAGTTACAACTTGGAGAAAGAAACTCAGGTTGTCACCAAAAATGCTACTCCATAATAAATCTTCACAGGGCAATTTCATTGAACTGCTAGTTCTTGATGAATTACTAGCATGCATCTCCATTACATGTCTATTTAGAACATACGAATATATGAATGATATGAATATATGAATTACCAATTCACATTAATTTAACTAATATTTGTTCAGTATTTTACATAGTCATTCTTCAACTTTCTGACTGACATTTTAGTTTTGTCAATGAAAATCGTGTTTATTAAAAGGTGTTTGTACACTCCTGATTATGAAAATATAGTTTCAAAGACAAGAGGATTCTTATTTTAGTCTTCTGTAAAATTAACTGTTGAATTGGTAAGATTTTACATCTGATTTGACGTGTAACTGCTGAGACATTCTGTATCATTGCTGTACCATTCCAAAGTTCTGGATCCTGTTAGTTACGAGGATTTTTTACTCTCCTTTGACAAAAATACATGCATACACGTTTTAAAGTAATGATAGTTTGCACTGATAAAAGGAATGCAGAGAAGGATTAAGTGAAGTACAAATATGAGTGTGTGCAGTATGTAAATGGAATTAGGTGTTCAGCAAAACATCTTTCCCTTGCTAGTTTTCAGGCAAAGGTTGCCCCTATGTGTGCTACTCATTATCTCCCTGCAAGGAAGGAAAGGAGCTGCACTTTTATGGTTCTCATTCCTGCAGGACCATCACAACATTATTTTGGGGCCCTTGGAGCTCACTGAAAAATGAAATGAGCTGCAGCATTCCCCTTTGCTACCCAGAGGAAAACCACACCCAAGTTTTTGGGTTCATATGGTCTGTTAGTTCCCTAGAAAAGGCATTCAGTCCTGGGAAGTCCCCCTGTGCAAGGTGCCAGGAAGCAGTGGCAGGAGAGGAAGGCTGCTGCTGCTGTCCTGGTGGGCATACAAGGCAGGACTGAGTATCCAGCACGGAATATCCTTCCAGCAGTCGCCTCAGGTCTGGAGCCACACACCCTACCTAAGTGACAGGGGAAGCCTTATGTCCCAGCAGAATGATGAGTTCCCCTCACAACTTTATTACTGTTTCATACCACACGGAGCTTTTAATTTTTTTGATTGATTGTCCTATTTTATTGCTCAAGTGCTGTGTGGCATATTGCTGGCTTTTGTCATTGGAGTCTGTTTTGAAAGACTGACTTTTATACTGCTGCAGGCTTTCACAGCGAGAACTGCAGCAAATGGCCAAGCAATACACTTCGTAGTGAATATTGGCCCGAGTAAACGTGAGGAAAACATGGATTCCATCTAGAGACTTCAGGAATCATGAATCATGCTTTCCTAAGTGATAAACTTCAGGAATACCAGTGCAGTGGATGGGGATGATTATCGCACTTGTGAGAGCAGAGTGCACTTCCCAAAGAGTCACACGGGAGCATGGATTGCTGGTAGGGCAGAGGAGAGAGCCTGACCCGCTGGCTATTGAAGATTAAGCAAATTAGCAGGACCTGCAGAAGGCTATAAACTGGTGGGAGTGACAGAAGGTAACTGATAGGCAACCTTGAAAGGTGTTGCTCAGTGAAAAGTTCCCACGGGTCACCACATCACTCATGGTGCCGGACAGTCAGCTGTGCATGCAGCAGGCGCAGCGTGCGTGGTATGGGAGACCTGGAAATGCAGACAGACACCAGCCAGGGAGGATTGTAGTCCTAAAGGTGAGGATTTGAGTTACTCTAGCCTCTCCTTCTCAGCAGGCTTTTACATTGAGAGCAGTGTTGGCCAGTGCTTTCTCATGTGCTAAACCTGAATTCTCACCGCGCTCTGTAACAGGGGCTGCACCTCCAGAATGAGTCAGGGCCTGGAGTTTGGCTGGTGGCACAAAGGGAAGCTTCCTTGATTCTTCGTGAAATAGCGCTTCAGAAACCTTTTTGCTGTGTCTCCTACCTGTGCATTATTTGAGACTTCGGAGGATTGTTCCAACATTTAGTACGTGTTGGGCTATAAATAAGCTAAGGTAAGCTGGAATTTATTCCAGCTAAGCACAGGCAAAACCAATAAAGTTGTATGAATATCTATAAATTTTGAGACTAAGCAACATTTTAAAAGGAAACAAAACATTAATGTGAGTTGCCTGCTCTGGATTAAAAAACCAATGTCGTAGCTTGGACTAATTTGATAGGTCTCAGTTCAGAAAAAGAAAACCACAAGCAAATATTAATGGAACGTAGGCACATAGCTGAAGTTAAGCAGGTGCTTAAATGCTTGGCTGTACAGAAATGCAGTGATTTAATTAGGATCTTGTTACATTTGACAGGCATATCTGACTTTCAGGCTAGAGAGAGAGCAACAAGAAAAGCTAATTCTAGGTAAATGCATCTGGATCCCAGTATGTGGCAGGGGGAGAGGCAAGCTGCATTTCAGTAAGGAGTTTGTATCTTGTGTGAGAGCAGTTTGTAAGATGAGTATTCCATATTGCAGCCTGCAAAACTCCCTGGGATTATTAAGACAAGTGACTGTTTAAAAGAAAAAAAAAAAAAGAGAAGTACGAGGTTTTCTTTTGTTTTCTTTGTTGTTCATCTGCTAAGTCTAGTGCTGGCCTTCACTTTCTCCCCCCACTGACAGTGAAACAAGGAATATGTGCTCTGCTGTAGGTTTGTTTGATTGGGTTTTTTTCCAGTAAGGGGTGACTCATGGTTTTTCTCTTCAGAGTACATCTGTACCTGATACAGTGTATCAGGTTTAGTAGCTGCATTAGTACAATGAGCTGAAATCATTAAATTGATTCCACATGTGATAAATAGCAGATTAAAACAGTCATATGTACCCCTGTATATACCTGTGTATACCTTCCTATCTTTAGTGTTGATAACATCATAGTAGTAAAACTGTTGAAAAGAAAAAGATAATGAAATAATAATTCCGTGGAAGCTTTTTGAGTATCTGCACTGTGAGTTTGGCAGGACTTCACTAACTATCCATGGCATTTTTAGGACAGGTAAAGAAAGTGAACTGTGAAATGAAAAATGAAAAGTCCCAAAAACTTCTTTTCCTCTGCCTGTTCATCAAGGGTATGGTGGCCATTAAAAAGAAATCAAGAGTTCTCTTGTTCTGTCCTGGATCAGAAATACCAATTGTAGTTATTTTAGTACAATTATGATTGACTTCAAATACTTTTCTGATTGTAGAATTTACCACAGAAAAATAGAACAGTATAATAACCACTCTGGTTAATTTAAAATTTCAACGATACTCCCCAACTTGGAGGGCACTTCTTGCTTACAGGGTGGGAGCTGAGAGTTTAGAATCATCCAAATGCTTCAGTGGTATTTTCCTCGAAACAGTGTCTGAATGTATGCTTAATTGTCACTTTTTTGGCTGTCTTTTAAAAATTCCTCCTGTCTTTAAGGGCATTAAGACATTGCTACCATTATTTTGAAAGGTTTTTAATGTCTTTTTTGACTGGTGAACTGAAAAAAATGCAAACTATTACTTTGTTCATCTTGTTTTTAAACTGAACTGCATTATCAACTTAGTGTGTGCTCTGAAGGTATTGTTAAAAGTGCTTTGAAAACTTGTAAATCCCTGTAATTTATGTTCCTGTAGTCTCAACTGCTTCTTTCTGTCCTTCTGGTTTTAATTTGAATGCAGTCTTGTCTGGGTGTGTACCTGTAAAATTGTGTTTTTCCAAGTACAATTTACAGTCGTGACCCTCAGTTTTACAGTGTTCCAACCTTATAGAAGCTTCCTCCTATGCCAAAAAGCCAACTTTGGGTCAAACAGCTCTTTCATATTGTAATTGTCTAATCAAGGTTCCTTGGAACAGATCCGATTTGGGCATTTTTTAGTTTATCACAAAGATTTTATAAGAATATCAAGTGAATTGGAAAGGTTCCTTTGTAGGAGACCAGTGATAGCATTGCCTTATTTCTTCAGATGTATACAGTTGTAAACTTAGCCTTCTTCATGACAACAGTCCCATTTATCTAAACAATTCTCCTTTTAGAGCCAATGGCACTGATAGAAACTGAGATAAGAAATACAGATGGGAGGATCTCTCCGAGTCTCTCCTTACAGAAACTCTTCGCTGGGCAGCTCACAATCCCCTTTTCTTTTTGGTGCCTGAGAATGTGTGGCAGACATCTCCCGTGAAACACAGTCCTCTCGAATTGCCAGCTCGAGGGAAGGATGGTCGAGCTTTGGGAGAGTTTTTAATATCTTGGTGATTTCTTTCTGGATTTCTCTTTCCCCATGCTTAGTGTGTTTAAATGGCAGGCGTTGGGGTTTTGTGTTTCATAGCTCTAACTTAGAATAGTCCCTGTGCTATAATTCTTTGTCTTTTGAATTAAGGTATTAAATTATCTATTTTATTGTAATCTGTAAATTAATCCCTTGCCTATTTTCTGTCTTTTTGGGTGATGCAGAAAAAAGAACTTTCAGAGCTTAATATTTTTTATGTTACTCCGCAGTAAAAATAGTACTTGCACGCTGAAACAGAAGTTATTTGAACTAAATGTTATAGGCTTTATTTTTAGTACTTACTCCTCATCCGTGCTCATTTTTTCAGCATGACTTCAGCACCCTTGGTGGTTAAGAGGAAGAGAAGAGCAGATAGATCACGTGGTTTAATTTTGTTCTGTTTGTATTTTCAGATCATTGTACAATCTGGCCGTCACCCCACGGTGCTGCAAAAACTCTGCCAGTTGCCTTTCCAGTATTTCAGTGATCCTCGTTTAATCAAAGTGCTCTTCCCTTCACTGATAGCTGCTTGTTACAATAACCCTCAGAACAAGATCATCCTGGAGCAGGAGATGAGCTGTGTTTTACTCGCCACCTTCATCCAGGTACTGCTGCAGTGCAGTGGCAGGCGCAGGGGCACTGCCAGCGCTGTGCTCGCCTTTGCTCTCAGTGTGGGGATCGTTAGCTTAAATAAAACAAGCAAACAGCAGTGAAGTACTTTCAGATTCTCCGTAGCTCTTCTCAAACCACAGATTCCGCCTGTGCTTGAGGCATCTTAACTAAAAGGTTACCGAGTAGTTCAGGTTCTCACTATCCATGCAGAATCCTGTTTTTATTAAAGTTACTGGATGTACTGGGAAGATTTGATGTAGACCTTAAAATACTTACTTTTTCAAAAATTCCTGCACATATAGCATGTCTGAAATTGCTATATTAATGTGTTTACATGCAAATGTACAGTTGTATACTGTGTACCATAGATTTACGGAGAACTGGGTAAGTGTATATATTTTATGCAGAAAATACACAAAACATATGTTACCAGTCTAATCTTGCAATCTTTATTTTTGACAGTAAGCCACCGAGGTCATTACAAATACTGTTTTGAATAAGGATTTGCAGTATTTTTCTTCCCTTTGTCTAAATTTATATCCTGTTTTATCTATCAGATTTTTTGCATGCCTCGTGGTTTTCATGCATTTTATTGATTGTTTCCAGTGAATAAATGCAGTTTTCATAAACACTCTACTATTAAAAATAATACACTTTTAGGAGTCTGTAACCGTGTATCAGTCACCTGAAAGTTACTGTTGTTGATAAAGAAATGTTAGTCAAACTCTTTTCAGTTAATGCTTTACAGCTAGTCCAATAATAGGCTACATGCATTTGAGAGAGAAAGTACAAGAACTAAATATTTACTAAAAGTCTTTGCATAACATCAAACTTATGAGTGCAACTACTTTTTATCCTTTTAATACTAAAATAATTGCATAGCAGATTTTTTAAAAGAAGTTTGGAACTTAGTATTAAAAAAATTTGCCAGATAGTAATGAACTTCTGGTTAAATACACAGCTATAATTCATCTTTTTTGACTTTCTTATAGTGAAACTACAGATTTTAGTGTAGAAGTTGGGGCGGGGAAAAAATAATTTATGCATTATTAGTAAGTGCGGTGAGTTTAGTTTGGGTTTTTTTCAGTTAAAAAACATGAGAGTGGAGGAGAATGTTCCCTATATGAATAATTAAGGTTGTTTACCTTGATTTCTGTTCTATAAGAGATGGAATGGCACTAAAATCCCCAGTAGCTACGGTAAAGCGTAAGTATATTTATAAGGATCAACATTACTAATTTGATTTCCAGTTAGACTTATATCCCAGATGGCAAGTCCATGTGCTATTCCTGCAGGCTTTTAAAAAAAGGTGTTCTATTAAAATATGGAAGAGTTGTGCGTGCTGTAAAGTGTCTTGTCTCTGCTGACTTCACTGGTCCTTCGGTATTTTGCCCATTTTAAAGTCTAATCCCAAATGTTGCGCGTGCATACACGGAGAGCGGTTCTGGCAGGATCCAAGGAATGCTGAGATCCCGCACACACAGAAGGGACTTGCCTCTCTGCTTTTATTTCAACTCGCTGCCGTGTGTGAAGCAAATCTCTCATTTGCTTCAGTAGAAGGTTTGGGAAAGACTGTAAAATGTTGCCTCGTGATTAGAAAATGAGATTCTTCCTTTGCCAGGGAACACAAAAAGAAGTCCCGTTTACGTAAAAGTTTGGTGGTGTGTACGAATATAACACTTAAATACAGTGTGTTAAAAGTGAGCAGCGAAAATCAAAGGAAGAGCGTTGCTGCATTTTACAGCGACCTCCCTACCAATAGATGCATTTCCATCATCTGAAGTTTGCATCAGCTGGTTTATTTTTGTTACTTCTGTTTTGAGATGTGCAGAAATAAGTAGAAACATTCAGGAGTATCCATGATTTGCCATGTTGTATCTTATCTCTGAAAATACCTACTTCAGTGTTCTGCTGGGTGGGTACTCCAACAAAAGACAGGATCTGTAGCGGGGAGCTGACTGGTTCCGGGCAAGGTCGGTGTCCGTGCTGGCTCCGAGGATGCCGCATCCCAACGCCCGACAGCAGCCGGGATCGTGCGGTGCTCCGGGTGCTCGTGCCGGCCCCACACAGCTGGGGGCATGGCTGGGGGCACGGCTGGGGGCACAGCTGGGGGCACAGCTGGCTGCCAGGGCAGCAGCGCTGGGCAGCAACTCCACATTCTCCCAGGAGATCAGCACCTCCGGCTCCCAGGTCGCTGGGAAGCGCAGCCATTGAAACTAGGATCATTCTTCAAATTTGGAAGAGTGTATTTGGAGTCGGGAGCAAAAATCTGAAACACCATTTGTTTTACAGAAACACGGCTGTGATAAATAAAAATCACAATAATAATCATTTCCTAAGAAGACGTTAAAGCCTTGGATTCTCTGTCGTGTAGTATAAATACATTTTTTGAAAACAGGTATAAATAAATGTGTAAAAATCCACTATAAATTACAGAATTTAAGTGCTGGCAGTATTCTGTTATAATATGTAGCAAACAAGACAGAGTTTATTAATTTACAGACTACACAAAGTATTAGTATTTTTGAGTGACTGTGAAGACTTAAAAATGTTGGTTTAATTCCTCAGATGTAAGATCTGAAAACCTGATGTCTTTTTTTTGTTTGTTTTCCCCCATAGGATTTTGCACAGAGCTCAGGCCAAATGGAAAATCAGTTATCTCAGCAGAGGGGTACGTTCACTGTGGTGTAACAGAGTAGCAATTGGGTAACAAAATGTGTATATACTGTGATTGAAGTCTTTTGAATCTGCATTGATGAAAAGAAATACAGTAAATTGCAGCAGGATTTTACAGTTTGGGGGTGGGCTCCCCAGCTTACATCCTGATTTATACGTACGTGTTTTCCAGGCTGCTGCTCGTCGTATCAGGGATTCAGACTGTTAGTCTTTATTAAATGCTGTGTGGTATCATGTCTTAAAATGTGATACTGTACCTGCACATATTTAATTAGCTGACACAAAGGCTGCCTTCAAAAGTTTTAGGTTGCAGAAGCCACGCAGCCATGCCAATACATCCAGGGAGCCAAAAATCTCTAAAATACTGTCCTGTAATTGTCCTTTAAAGTTTGTCCGTTTGCAGAACAGTCATGGTTTTTCTTTCCCCCTCAGTTATTATACATATTATTTAAAATGCAGTCAACCTTTTTAGGCTAAACGTTTGAAAGATTCTCAGCTGAGGTGGCCATTACTTAATAAACACATCTGAAATTCAAGTGTTGATGGGCATCTGATCTTGAGTAGCCGTATTGTGCATAAAATGCGACACTCAGTCATTTCTCCCTCCTAACAAGTAGAAATCCACCACCATTTTGCTCAGTGTTTGCCAGGAGATGAGTGGTTCTAGGTCTAAAACATAAAGTTTTTGTTTAAAAATAAATTATAAGATTAAGGTAACTTTATAGAGATTTTTACTGTCAACATTAGACATCTCGGTCTGAAGCAGCTTCGTGCAGTGTCTGCAGCACAAACTTTCCAGGATTGTGTTTGCATGAGAATCTGCTCCAGAAACATCTAAAATTCAAGTGGAAAACTTGCTTTTTATTTTCACTATTCAAACTGGATGAACTTTTAAACAAAGGTGTGGTGACATGTGAGTGTGATTTCTAAACATTCCGCAGTTGCAAAAAAAGTTGACTTAATAATAGTGTAAGCAGGATTATTTTTATCTGTTATATCACTTGAATGTGAAGGATGGTGTCCTCAAAAACAAATGGGAATAATAAGACTGACGGGAATAAAACCTGAAAGCGCAAACTTAATAGTTGGGTGCTGCGTGGAGGGTCAGACCCTCAAACCTGTGCACAGTGAAGTCCTTTCCACGTCACTGCACACTCTTAGGAGTGAAAGCTGCATTTGTGCTCATGCTGTGAGCTCTGGGGAGTTGGGAGCACAACTCTTCTGCAGCCCTTTGAGGAGAAAAAAAAAACTGCTGAGCAGAAAACACTGCTGAGGCTGCCCAGAGTAGAACGAGGCTGAGCTCGTCCCCGGTAAGTCCAAGAACATGAAGTGTGTGAAGATGTATAATGTTCCTCTGCATAGGGCAGAGAGCCTGATCAGCTCACAAATGGAAGCCTTTGCTCATCAGAGCCTCTGCCCCCATTCTTAAAGCCAAGCGTAGATGTCCTGAGCTCCACAGAAGTGTCGCCCCATGGTCTGAGAAGATTTTGATGGGGGAGGGGAGTAAATGACTTAAAGTATCTCAAATTGGCTGCACATTCATTATTCTTGTTTTATTGCCATCTTATCTTAAGAGGGAATAACTTGGTAATTTTATGTTCTGTCTTCAACAGAAAAGTTTTTCAGTTCTCAAGATTATCTTGAGCTGTCCAACAGATTCCCCCGACAGTCCTGGGAAGAAGCTCGGCAGTTCTTCTTGAAAAAATAAGAGTTGTATTTAGTTTTTAAATCCCTAACATCGTCACACTGACCAGTTCCTGCTGACTACCTTCTTTAAAACGCTGTTCCAAAACGTTTTTGATACTCTAAATACTTATGCTGTAGATATATAATTTGCACTATTTATATCCTAAGTACTGTAGATACTTCCAAGTTCTGTTTTGTAATTTTGATAATTTGAGTTTATTTCGTTCATGTATCCAATGTCATGATTTTGGTGTTTTCTGCCCTGTGGTGGGACTTGCACTGCAGAACTGCTGAAATAAGGTTGCAAATAGAGAAAATATGTTCTATATACCTTGTAATAAAATAACTTATTCTGTCTTGTGTGACTTCTGCCTTATAATTGTCAGTGTGTTTGAATTACCGTAAGCAACACGGCTTAGAAAGAGGGAAAAAAAAGACTCCTAAGATGTCTTTCTCGTTAATCAAGAGTCAATCAGAATCAAATCAAGGTAATTCGTCAGATCTGGCCCTGGGGAAAGTTTGCTTATAATTTTTTGGGTGATTGAGGATACGTCACCTAATACGGAATTTTTAGACCTCATGCATTTTTAACGTCTCGCTTAGACTGGAGTGGGGCTTGTTTAAGCCTCACGGTGTTCTCTGAGCGGTGGAGGTTCCGCGGCGCCGCGTCCGGGCGCGAGCCGCTTCCCGCGCGCGGGGGNTACCGGGGCAGTCCGTTGTTGGTGGCCCTGGGCCGCGGCCCCCGCGCCGCCCATAGCTGCCCGGCTCGGCGCGGGCCTGAGGCGTCGGCGGTCCTGAGGCGAGGCCGCGCGCCTCGCTCTAGTCCAGCCCCGGGAGAACGCGCGGAGCCCCAGCCCGACCCGGACGGAGCCAGGTAATCGCGAGGGCGTCGCGGCGGGACTGGGAGGGCCGCAGGATCCCCATCATCACCTGTCTCCAGCCGGGAGATTGCCCGTCCCGGCGGTGCAGAACGGCCCTGGGCTGAGGCGGCCCCGCAACCCGGGGCGCTCCGTGCGCCCCGACGGCAGCTCGTCCTGGGAGCCCGGTCCCTGCACACCCACTCCCCAGCCTCTCGGGGTGGTGCAGCCGCCCCGGCGCCGCGCCGCGCATCCCCTGCAGCCCGGAGGGCTCCGGCAGGGCCCGGCTCTCTCCCGGTTTCCCGGGTGCCCAGGGATCGAGACGGGGGCGCGGCTCGCCGTGGCTTGAGCTTGCCCGGGCCTGCGGTCGCGCGAGTAGCTGGTCCTGAGCAGCCCCGCACGGGTAAGAGGGAGGGCGCGGGAGCTGGAGTGGCCCTGCCGCGCTCCCGGGTGATGCCAGAGGCAGATAAGGAGTCGCCGCCTGGCTCTGGTCGGGGGAATGGATACTCGGGAGGGTAGGGCTCGCCTGGCCTCGCCGCCCCGGGGGAGCCTCCCTCCGCCCAGCCCCTCCACTCTCAGGGAGGAGGCGAGCCGGACCCTCACCGCGGCAGGTGCGGGCACGACCTGGGCGAGCCTGGGGGCTACTCCGAAAGGGAAACCTGCGCTCCGCCTCCCCGGCTATAAATAAGTGGCCCCTGTTCTGAAAGCCGATTAGCGCGGTGCGGAGAAGCCGTGCGGGAGGAGCCGGGGCTGTGCCCGTTCCGACCCGCTCTGTTCCGCTCCCGATCAGGACGGCCGCGTCCCTCCGCGCCCGGGGTGCCCCTTCGCCGCCCTCCCGCGACTTTTTAAGTTTGTTTTTGTTTTCTTCGTTTAGATCAATTTTTGTTTTCATTTTTTTCTTTTTTTTTTATTAAGTCCAAAATATTTAATCCCACTATTCAACTGCTGACTCTGACAATAAATAACAATAACTTACTTTTGATCGTTAAAGGCGCAAACAATCCGTCCTTCGTCCATTGATAAC
>VZTD01005270.1:500721-621860 GCA_013397725.1 Rhagologus leucostigma
GGTCCGGAGCCGCACGACGCCGGCACGGACGGGGCGCAGCGCCCCGTGCGCGGCGGGAGAAGCTCTTCCGCGCCCTTAGCCCCGGGCGGCCGCGGGACCCTCCGCCCGCCCGCCGCGGTGCGCTTCGGCCCTCTGCGCTCAGGGAACGGCGACATCGACAGCCCGCGGAGGAGAGTCATTATAGCTTTTTTTCCTCCTCTGTTTTCCCTTTTATTCTCCTTGACTTTTAGTTCGCCTATTATTTTCTCCTTTTATTTCCCTCTTCCTTCTCTTTCTCTTCGCTTTTGCATTTTATTTCGTTTTTCTTTTCCCCCCGTTTCGGCGCGCCGCTGGCAGGTGCCCTCAGGCGTGCGCGGCGGGACAGTCCCGGCGCTGCGCAGAGGAACATCTCCGCGGCAGACGGGAAGGGGCTGCACGGCGGACGCCGGCGCTACGCTGCGCGCCAGCGGAGCAGTTCCCTGCTGAGGCCAGTGCGCGGGAGAGCCGCCCCAACGGACCCGAACAGAACCGACGGCATCGTCGGGGCGGCCGTTCTGGGCAGCAGCCCCGTGACGAGCTGAAAATAGCGGAGAAAAATAGTATTTTACTACAGTTTCATGCACCTGATTCCGTGCTGTTCCCGCAGCTGAACGTCTCCTGTTGCTTTTTTACGCCTTCTGTTCTTTCTTCTTCCCTCTTTCCTCCCAGTCTCTACGGGCTTCCCGTGCATTAGCAGAAAAATAGGGAGAGCACTTCAGTGGCCTTTGACTCAGTTTTAAATTAGCAAAGACTTTGCAGTACAGCAGCACGAGTATCTCATAAGGTCCAGGAAAGCTTATACATGCTGGAATTGAGATTGCCGCTGTCTCGGGGGTTTGGCTCTGTCCTTCTCCATGCAACCATCTTTTTAATTTTGCACGTGGAATTTGACAGGCATTTGCCAACCTATATGGCTTGGGAAGGACATGGTGACGTTAGATGTTGGCTCAGGAAGGGCAGTCTGTGCTCATTTTTCTCAGAGGAGGGAGGTGGGATGGTTTTTCCAGCTGAAGCACTTGTCTTTTGTGCGAGTCAGGCACCCTGCAGGTATGAAACTCCCGAAGCTGGGGAGGAGGAGAGGACCCTTTGGATAAGGTGCTTCACTATTTGACCTGCTCTCCCAGCCTGACCACAGCCCCTGCTACCCCTTTGAGGACCCCAAATGCTGAAAGCAAACCTTTAAATTTGTACAATACCTGCGGGGCAAAGGAGGATGGACGGCATTTGAAATACCCACTTCAGCAGGGACGCATGCCACCAAGGCATTTTGTTATCCCTGCCTGCCCCTGCATCTGCGAAGGTGCAGAGGTGCGGTGTAGCAGTGACATCCTTAGGGCAGGGTGAGCCCGCGCGTTCCCTGCCTGTGTGGCGCCTGTTGGGGTTGTGGTCTGACTGCTGCCTGCCGCTAGAGTGGCTCGCTTGCCAGTGGCAGAGCTGGGTGGGGAGTGAGAGGTAGGAAGGCAACTGGAAAAGTTTGGTTGGTTCTTCAGACTGGGGTGACCCTGAGGGATGGGTGATGGGAACCTCCACAGCACTGCCATGACTATGGGGCAGCACAGGTCCATGCCTGGGCACCTGGCAGAAAAGAGGATACAGAAGGGTGACTTCAGCGTGAGCCAGAATTCTGGGAGTCCTGGATGAGTCAGTATCTGCATGTGTTTACAATAAAATGGAAAAATGTCAGAGTGATAGGAGAATGAGACATGTCTAAGAATACAGCAGCTTGGCAAGGATGCTCAGTGTTGCATCACCCTTTTCCCACTTGAGGGCAGGATCCTTTCTGCTCTCCCAAACCTCCCACCAGTTTAGGAATTAGAAAAGTTACAGCTGAGCCAGCCAAACTTTTCCAAACCTATGCAGAGCTGTGCTGCAGTCACACCTGTATCTGTACAGAGCAATGTGCTGACACCAGGCAGGTGTGGTTGGACTGGACTTGCTTCACAACCAGGCAGGTAGGAACAGAGTAGGCAGTGCTGCACAGGCAGTTTAGTAGAAAAGCCCAAAAAATTACTTGCCAGGGAAGTGCTGAAAGCCCTGCACCTCCTCTACGTGATGTACAAAAAGCTTTAAACTGACTACAGGTAATGCCATGAGGCATCGAACCAGCTCGATACCACATGTTTTGCGAACAGGTTAATTGTTGGTTCATCTGAGGGAGGGTGAGGGAAAACACATCATAAAATCATAGAATAATTCAGCCCAGGAGACACCTGGAAAACTGCGTTCAGGTAACTTGGAACTGCTGGACGCATTTGCTAGTCAAAGCCAAATGCAATCTCTCCTGCCATGCTGATTACTCCTTGCTCTCCTCCACCCAGTGTCCAGAGATTCCAATCTCTTTTGGGGCAGTTCCGGTTGGGTTTGGTGCGAGAGCTGGCAGGAGCTGCTCGGCCACAGGGTGAGGCTGGATAATGGTACTTTCTGCTCTCTACAGAGCAACTCTGGAGTTTGCTCCCAAAGAGAAATACAAGTTCCCTCTAGAAGAAGGAAATGGTAATTCTTTTTTTTTTTGTTTGCAGTGGATTGCAAAGGCAGTAAATGCTGATTCTTTCAGAGCCAATCATGGATTAAGTCCATTATAAAATTAAAACAGATGGAACGCAATTTCACTTACATTACAAAAAAGGACAGGAACCATCTGCAGTAAGATTTAGCATTGCGAAGCTATTGTTATCATGTTACCATTAAAACCTTTGATGAAGAGTTTTCATTCTTTCACAAACTTGTTCACATGAAACAAATATTTTATTTATCCATCTTCCTAAGATAGTAATATTTTATTTAAAAGATGATGTATCTCAAAAAACCAGCTCTTGGTTCTAGGAAAATATGGCAAAACAAAGAAATGTTGTAAAACTCCAACACTGAGATACTGGGAGCTTCAATGGGGTGGATGTAGCAAAAGGAGAATTCCCTATCCATTTTTCCTTTAAAAAACATTTACTTGTGTTTGGGCACAATGTCTGATACTGAAAATAGATAATTAATGAGATAATGGGATACTGCATGTCACCTCCTGTCCAATGGGATTATCTGATGGCTAATTATGGACAGATTGTGATTAATGTGATTATGGATTGGATATTAATCTGATTCTGGATTGATCTAGTTATGTTTTAGTCTGCTCCAAATGGTTAATTGGATCTGAGATAATGGAAATGCAGCTTGCACCAGATTTTGCCACATCAGTTGATGAAGTATCTTTTGATCTGGGTGGGTTGCGAACAATAAATTATTTACAGCTGTTGAGAAAATGACTCTTCCTTAGAATGTAGTCATTCATTTTATTTTCGAAAGCCTTTGAAAACAAAATCAATATCCTTTCTAAAAGGAGATGTTGACAAAAGAAAGGCACGTACATAACTCACAAACAAATGTGACGAAATTAAACAGTGGTTAACCCGGTGGCCTAATGTCTGGTGATGCATTTGAATTGCTATGTGGAGCTTTGGGCTCAATTCTTCTGAGACCAGCAGGGGTTGGGAGCATTGCAGGGGAACAGGGCCCAGCGCTGGGGAAAGTGGTGTTGCACAAGAGCTACTGCCAGCCCTGCTAGTGATTAAGAATCAGCCATGGTAACATGGCAAAGGGAGCCCTTGCCATTTTTCCCCTCCGGATAAGAAGGATTCAGAAAGTTCATGAGTGCAGAAAAGACTTATTGGCCCATCTCCTCTGGCCTCCTTCATACCAGACCATGCAATTGGACCCAGAATTATTATTTTTTTCCCTCACAGTGAGCCTGTTAATTTATGGTTGACCTCAGTCATGTCTCCCAGAGATGCATCTGGTCCTGATGTTGCCTGCCAGTGCAGGAGAGGCTCTCACATCCTACTTGTTAACTACTTTCACTGGAGTGGACAACTAAGGGTATAGTTTAGGTTCAGCTCCCAGACACTGGATCTCATTACGCCATTATCTGCTGGATTAAAGGCAATAGGTAAATTGCAGACTTTGTAGACTTCATCTTAGACTTTGTGACAGGGCAAGCAGGAGGTGCATTAGCCTTTGCCACCAGGTGCTGGAAGCGGCAGGTAACTTCACCAGAAGGTGCTCCTCCCTAATGGGCTCTGCAATAAAAATATCAAATATCAAGCAGGGTCCAAAACACTGAAACCAAGGCCTACTGCAGCTGCTATGCTTACACAAAAATGCTATTGACCGAGGTGAAACAGAAAGAAAAAACGAAAAAGCAACTTTCCCTGAAAAGTCCTTAGGGGCATGGAAAGAGCTGTTCCCCTGGAGTGACTGTCCCTGCTGCCGCAGGAATGGCTTGGGCTGGAGTGAGTGGGAATACAGTGGCATCTGGATTCCTTTCCAGCAGGGTAATGGGCAAAAAAACCAGCTACCTCTTTAAAAAGTAATGCTGGTACAACCTGTCAGAGGATTTTACATGCATCTGCCATTAGCAACAAGGTGAGCTGCATGCAGAAGGAGGGTGGCAGGTCGTAAAACCCCATCCAGGTCTGCACTGGGACGGGAGCAGAGCTCTTCTCACCAGCATTGTTTCCCTTGTCCTCCACAAAACCCACCATCACTCCTGGGCAGGACAAATGGTCTTTCTAGGTAACCTGAGCCTTTGCTTTCATGAAGTTATGAGGGTCCCGTTTTGCCTGTGTGCTTGATAGAAAGAGTTTCTTGAACTCCTCAGGTGATCTTGTTCTTTAGGAATACGCAGCAAATATGATGTGATGTTACTCCCAGAGTCCCTTGTTACTTGAGTGGCACATGGAAGTTACTAGCAAGAGAAAGCAGTTTATAAAAAAGAGAAAATACCTTCCTGTGGTGGTTTTGCAGGCTCAGTATTAGAAGGGTTGTCCCAGCTATGGGGTGGCTTTGAGGGAGTTCTTTCCTCTGACCCCCACTTTGTAATCAGGTCTTGTGGCATTGTCTCCTTCCAAAGGCTTCTGTAAGGCCTCATGAAAGACCAGCTGCTGCTCTGAGCCGTGAAGGTGAGTGGTTGTAAGGCGATCTGAGCAGAGAACTAAGCACACCTATGGTGGTGTTCGATTGTAAAGGACCTCCAGTGGCAGACATTGAGATGAGTTTTTGTGCCAGTGATGATGAGGGGCAGAGAGCAGGACTCTGGGGACATGTGTCCCTCCTTGTGTACAACTTGTGGCTGTGGGCAAGGGGTGAGTTCAGGGGGACTGGCAACATCCTGGGGTGGTCAAAACACCTGTGAGCTCACAGCACTCGGGCATAAAATATTTCAGCAGCAGAGATCTCTCCTACTGTTGCTTCCGAGGTGGGTTTTAGTCCCATCCAGTTCTGGGCTGCAGGTCCTGCCCATTGGTTTGGGGGTCCTGCTGAGCTGTAAGCAGGTTGCAGTTGCTTTAACGTTATTGGATTTTGACAGATTAGGAGGCGAATCCTTTCGTGTTGGGGGAGCTTCCCAAATGAAGCTCTTTTAATTTATCTGAGTCAGCTATCCCCAGGGTGATTGCAGGAGGAGTAAACTAAGGATGACCTGTGACAGAGCGGACCATCATAGCAGTAATAAAAAAAATTCCTGCTCTTCACTAAATCCCTTAGTCATGAGGCTGTATTAGCTGGATTCCATATGTTTTAATTAGGAATTATGTATTTTAAGAGAACCAAAATCCGATTCTAGGAAATACATGATTACATATTTGTGATGGTCCTTGTTTCATTTGGCTTCTGTAGAGATACCAGTACGGGTACCTGTCCTTGTTTGCAACCATGTTTTTAAAAGTTTGAATGATCTATGTTATTATTTCTGCTTTCCCCCAATCCCAATAGTGTGAAAAAATGTAATTCTCTTTCCAATGCAGAAATTGGGTCAGCAGATCCTAATGAAATAATCCTGGATAACAATGCACCATACAAAAGATCTGCTTCCCCTAATTAATGACTAATTTTTCTTTCGAAATACAAAGTAGTAACTTCTGCCTGCAGTGGACAGTGACTCTACCTTCAGTGGCACTGGTTTGTTCCGTGTTTTACTATTTTTATTATTGTCATGGGAAGGTCAAATAGAAAAAAGCTTTTTGCCACAGTTCAGCTTGTATGGATCATGCTGATATAATCCCTACCTGATTACAGTTATAAGCTCCTAAAACACTGGCCATAAGTGATAAAGACTTCCTTTGTGCTTCAGGCTGTAATCCGCATCAAGCCAGTTTCAATAAGGATTTGTGCATCTGAAGTGTTGCTGAGGATTTGAATCAAAATTATAAACAGAAAATATAATAAAAAGCCTGTCATGTCTCTGAATTTTTGGTGATGCTACTCCTCAAAATCTGACCTAAAGAGCGGCAATGTCACTCTGCTCATGAAAATACAATGGCTGTGCTATGAAGCCAGATACACAGGGAAAGGATCAATTTATTTTTGGCTATGATGCAATTAGTTAATTTTGCTAGTAGCTCACTTTTGTTTTAGTGTGACGTAATAAAGCCCAAACTTGAATGAGATAGTTTCGTTTATTTTTGTGGTTTGGGGTTTTTAGGTGTACATTTGTTGTAAAGATTTCATCTGCATGAGATGTGCATGTTGGAAGCTTAGTTTTGGAGCCTAAAATAGGATTATGAAATTACACACCACGCTTTTAATGAGTAAAACACCCCAATTAAAAAGACGTAATGGGCAAATTAAGGATGCCTAGGATGTTTTTATTTCACGTCCTTATTTTGCCTTTGTTGTCGCTGTTGTTGGATTACCTAGGGTGCAGGTAGGGATCTCTAGAATGTATAAAACACCACATCTCTAAAGAGTTACACTGCACCTTAACCATCATTCAAACTGGTGATAAAGAGCCACATCAAATATTTATCCTCTTTTAAAACTCCTCTCAGGGTACTGTGGCTTCCACAAAACCATTCTCCCCCTCATCTTCGTATAAACAATCAGTTTTTTTCACCTGGTCATTTGCACAGACCAGGCGATGCACAAGCAGCTCCAAACACTCATTTTATTTTCTTCCTTTTTTGGGGACTGAAGGGTGGAGCTAGACCAGGCAGAAGTCAGAGCAGCCCTGGAGCTACTTTAATCCGTATAATCAGGCACAGGCCCTGAAGGAGGTTTGCCACGTCCTAGCTCTTCCCTTCACAGCCCTCCTTTGGGGCTTGAGGATTTAAGGTAGTGCTCTGGGGCCAGGAAGCTGGAATATGCAGGACAGCTGCTTTTCTTCTGTTCTAGAGACATTTGAGACTTGAGATGAAGTAAATTGTCCATTTAGATGCTTGAGTTGCTGGACCTGGTTAGTTTTTGCTGTAAAGCAGCACTTTTTGGCATCTGATGTGAAAATCATGTGGCAGAATAAATTTTAGAGGTGATCCTGTGCCAAGACTGTGGCAAAGTTGAAGAGCCTTTTTGATCAGTCTGCCTTTTGCTTTCCTATGGAGTAACTTAGCAATGCAGAACGAATCACTGACATGCTGCAGATCACTGCTGATTCTTGGAGGAACAGTCCAATGGCCATAATTGCTCAGGGGGGTTGTGTTTGTTTTTTTTATTTTCCCTCTAAACCACTTCAGGATAGGAAGGAAGAAACTGCATTCATGGCTCACTATCTTCTGATTTCTGGGATGGGAATTCCATTCTGGAGCGTCCCAAATCCGTGTGTGCCTGGGGCTCCTGGGCTGGCAGGACTAGTTGCTCCAGTGTGGAATCTCCTGCTAGCTTCTCCAGGACACCAGGTTTTCAGAGAGCCACAGCACACACTTTAGCTGTGAATTTGGCTTGGAACATTTTGCTTCATTGGTTTTTAAATCCCTCTCCTTGCCACCCAGAAAAAAGTCTGGAGGTATGGAAAACCAGCAAGTCCCAGTCTGGTCCCTGGGGCACCCTGGTGCCATGTAAGGGGCAGACATAAGATGTCTTGCCTTGGTTCTGGGAAATCAGAATAATAATAAAATAGATCTATGAATTATTCAGAGCTCGTGAGCTATTGCCTAATGTTGCCGGGGGCCAAGCACGGGGGTGTAGGTGAGGCAGCCAGAGATCTGTCCTGGTGAGAGGATGCCATCCAGGGCTGGTGATACCTGGCTGGTCTTTGAAGCTTAGATGTGGTTTGGACAACTGGTGGGGAGCGACCTTTTGGAAGCACCGTGACATCTGGCCTTTCCAGTGTGCCACGCACTCCATCCCGACGTTATCTCTTTTGCTCTTGCTGCGTCTCGTGGTGAGGGGAGTGTGGCCGAGGGGGATTTGGCAGCTCATGAGCAGCCACAGGCGGGGGCCATAGTCTCCCAGGCTGCTGTTGGCTCCACAGCCGTAAATTAAGACTTTTCCTTTCTTTCTCTTTGCAAGGCACATTTTCATTGGCTTAGGATAGGATCTGGCAAGGAGCACCGGCATTTGAAGGCGTAACTCAGCTTTCTGTTGTTTTCTTCTCTTTAAAGGCTTTAACCCTTTGCAGAAGCAGTGCAGGGGAAGCGGGCAAAGGCGGCCGGAGGAGGCTGGCGCTGGTAGCAGGTCAGTTTGGGCTGGAAGGGGCCCGCTCACCCAGAGGTGCTCCGCGGGAGCTGGACGGGCCCCCTACTGCAGCGGCAACTTCGCTCTTGCCCATCGGTAAGGCCCAGAGCGTAAGGGGCGGGCGGATACAGCCAGCCGGGCGGGGGGACAGAGCCGGCTGTACCGGGGGACGGCGGTGCGGGGGGCCAGGCGGCCGTGCGAGGGGACAGCGGGCGGAGCAGGGGGACACAGCCGGCTGCGCACAGGGACAGTGGTGCGGGGGGACAGCAGGCCGAGGGACACAGCCAGCGGTGCAGGGGAACGCAGCCGGCAGTGCGGGTGTCGGCGCGCAGAGCGGGGTCTGTGGGCAGAGAGGGGAGGACAGCGGGCCGTGCGGAGCCTGCGGGCGGCGGACGCGGACACCCCGCACTCTCCCCTCCGCCCGCGCCGCCGCTGCCGCCCATTGGCCCGGCGTTCGGTCNGCGCGGGGAGGGGCGCGGGGAGGGGCGCGGGGCCGAGCTCCTCCCGCCCGGCAGCGGTGGTCGAGGGGGTCTCTGAGGGGCGAGCGCCCCGCGCCGCTGGGGTCAGACTTCTCCGCTGGACTTCTCTCCCACTCTGTCTGTTAAAAATAAAGTTTGCGAGTGGACATAGGATGTTCCAGAAGCCCTTTCCAGCGGTCACAGCAGGCAGGAGTTGAGGACTGTTGTCCCGTGTGGAAAGCTAGCTTAGGCATCAGGGAAGTCCTGAACTTCTGGAAGTGCTCGCTCGCATTCACCCTTTAGCAGTACAAGCTGAGCAACAGGTGGAGAAGAGTTCTAAAGTTTGTTACTGCAAACTCTTAAGAACACTGGAAAAATATTTGTGGCTCAAGGAGACGCTTTTTGGGGTATTGGCAGGTTAATCCAGCGTTTTTCAGTCACACCTGTGCAGAAATGTGATTGCCTTAATTATCACAACCTGTGGATGAGGCTAATGCAAAACACCTGTTGCTTCTCCAGTTTGACCTTCGTATTGCTCAGCTGGGGGGAGTGCTGGGCTTTTGGAGGCCATTTGCTGCTTGGTGTGTCATTGTGGCTGTGTTACCAAGGTCTAGGTGAACTCAAGGTTAACTGGAGTAGATGATTGATGAGATGCCCCGAATATCTGCTCGGTGTCTTACTATGCACCAGGAGATACTCCCACCACTAGACCTGTGTATAAATAGCCCTTGCAAACAACTCTAAATCTCGCAAGTTTCTTTTCTCGCAAGCCTCTCCAAGGCTTTTACAGGTATTATTACAGTTCAGTATAGCTCTAAAATAGTAGTTATGCATATACTAAACGATTTCAGGTGATAAGAATCTCTTAAAAGAGGAGCAAAGGTAGATGAGGTCAGACATGATTGAATTAATCAGAAAATTCTAACTGTTGTAATCATGGACATGTCTCAGTTGTTGCTAGGCTGCAGGCTTTGTAGAGCAAAGGTCTTGATCTCTGAATCCTATAGTACTGCTATGTAAATAGTACTTTACTCACATGCTCACTGCACAATTCAGTTTCATGGCCTGGATATGTGAGTTCAGCTCCTTGGTTTTCAGCCGTACACATCTAAACTTGTAACTTTATAAAATAAAGCCAGTAAAACATTGTGTGCATCTTCAATGTGTGTGTAACAATGTAGTCTGTGAGAGAAGTGAAACAAACTCACAGTTTGTTTCACTTTTTGGGAAGTACAAAGTTTAGCCCTGCTGGCACTCATAGTTCAAGAGTGAGTGGAGTCTAGAAGAAAACAAGATGAGAGAAACCTGTAAAGTATGGGCAGGAGGGAAAGTTGGACTTTTGCATAACTTAAAGATGGGAATACTGACGAGGAATGGGAATGCAAGTGCAAAAAGTTGGTACAGAGGTGGGAATAAGCCAATTAGGGAGTTCGCTGTGTTGAAATACAGTGTTGTCTGTATTTCAAAATAGCTTTGTTGATTTTTATTAATGGTTTGCAAGGGGTGTATTTGGAAGTTTATTGTGTATTACATCTTTCTCTTGCTGCATCAATCCCTTTGTAATGTTAATGTCTTTATTATGATTGCAAAATCCTTTTTGCAAAGTGGTTTTATTTTTTTATTGCTGTTCTTTGCTGCAGTTATAGCTCCTTTTTAATTCAGGTGCCTTTAGTGTTGTTTTTCTAATCAGTGTTTCCTGGAGTTATAGGGCTGTCTCTTAGACCTCTTTTGTAGCCAGGTCTTTAGAGAGGTTCTAGAAGTATTTGCTTAGAGTTCCCTTCTCTCCCTGAGTTTAACGAATGTATTTATTTAGTTTAGAAGTTTTGCAGCTACAAGACTGTCTCTTACTAGAATTAGGCACTGCTTTGTTGCTTAGGAATGTAGCCCTTATCTTTAGTAGTACCCCAGTTCCTAGTTCCTGGAGTTCCTTCTTGGGAACTTTGCCCAGTGTTGGTGGTTCTCCATGAGATACAGAATTCCTACTAAGCAGTTTTAAAATTTTAGTTTCTGGCCAGTTTGCTTTTACAGCTAAGAAAACAGCTCTAGAGATACCTTTGCAGGTCCAGTTGTTTGATGCTCTGCCTTGTGAATGTCTGTTTTGGTTTAGTTCCTGTAACTTCCAGTGGCTCCTCTAAAGGAAGACAAACTTCATTTTCCCAGGTGAAGTTTCTAGCACCCTGTTTCTTATTGATGCATGTTTGGAGCGTGGGGCTGTGTAGAATTCACCTGCTGCATCTCTTGCATTTTTTGGAACGACTTTTTGGCTGACCCATCTCGTGTTCCTGTGCCTGCCACATGCGTTTGTTAGAGCTGATTTCGTAATTCTGGTGTTATTTATGAGTGTACTTGGAGCAGGCTACAGGCAGTTAGCCACCAGTGTTGCCAGCAGAGGCCATGGATGCTGCACACCAATCTCACCCAGCAGCAAGCAGAGATTTATGACACTTCCCTCTGGGATTTTCCAGCTCTTGATACATATGTTTTTTAGCATATAAGCAGCAAATCTGCGTTTAAGAGGTGCTGGGCATGTGTGCTGTTCAGGTGACCTGTCTGTGTGCTGAAAGACCAACAGATGCTCAGTTTGCAGTGGCTTTGTGTGAAGAGCAGATCACCTGTGCATATTCAGTGGGTGCCTTGGATGTGTGTGGTGTTGGCTTTACCTGTGCACGTGTACTGGATGTGTCCAGATTGCTAATGTTTTGCTGGGACAGTAGCAGTGACCAATATCCGTTATGTTGTCTGAAGCCTAGAAATCCAGATATTGTACTTAAAATTTTTGTGCTCTGGTTGGAAAATATTGATGGGTTTATCAGTGAGGAGTAAAACGATGCTTTGGGAAAACTTGAGACAATCAATCCAGTGAATCCGTGGCTATTTTGCAAGTGGCTTAATTGATCAATACTGCACATCTGATTTAATCCTAGCAACTTTTAGACATCTGTGAGTCAGAGGCCAAGTTTGCTCTACAGTAAATACTGGGGAGGGAAGGGGAAATTCTGGGTGGTTTTCATTCACAAATGTTAATTTTGGTATAAACTGAGTCACTGTCCAGAGTTTCCACTAGAGAGGAAGTGCAGATGTTTCTGCTGTAGAGGAAACATAGGTGTCTAGCTGTGATTTGTACCTAAATCTGAGGAAAATAAACTTCCCAGTTCTGCCTCCCTGTTGCTGGAATGTCATTATCTGTTGTCATGCTGCAGAAGCTACTCAGTTGCCCAGGTTGGTGGGATGTTTATCTGGAGGTGATTTCTGTGGATAGCCTGATCTTCCAGAGCTTGGTTTTCACCAGGAACCTTCCGTGGCACAAGCACTGAGTGCTGTTCCTTCTTAAGGCCTAGCTTTCCATAGTTTGATTGATCTGTGTGTCTTACTTCTTGTGCTTTCTTCCCTTGCTGCCAGCTGGTTAGGTTTATTCTCCACCTTCCTATTTTATTTAAGCTTCAAAGTAGACATCCTGCCCAAGTGCAGAAATAATGTCAGTGAAGTAAAGGATTGTTCTCCCACATGTGCAGCTGGACAGTAACTTCATCAAAATAACTACCTGTCCTGATCATTGACTCATTGCAGGTTCTTAGTTTTCAGGACCGTGTGACTGGATGAATTATCCTCTGGTTTTACTGCAGATTCTTTATTATAACAAACAAAAGTCAGTTTGGTTTTGTTTATTATAAAAAATATTTAATGTGTCTTAGTATATTAAATTCAGACTCACATAGAAATCTCATTTGTCATTTGGATTTTTACTCATAATATATAATGTCTTTAAATAAAAGACTTTAAATTTATGAAATGACTTTAAATTTATTTTGAATCTGGTCTTGTCTTTATGTTCAGAAATGTCATCCATAAAGTGACCTTCTGGTGTGCATATTGTGTATATTCCCACAAATATAAAATGTGGGATTATCGGTTTAGAAATAATACCTAATTAATGCTGTAATAGCCAGTCTGCTCAAGCAACATCCATTGCTCGTATTCGTTTTGGCTAAAAACCAATTATTTCTGAGTTTATTTTAGAATGGTTTGACGGAACGATGGTGGTGGTGCAGTGCTTATTTAGGGAAAAAATGATACTATAGGCAGAAATAAGTATGTGTTTAAAATGCATGTGTCTCCCTTTGGAAATTTGAAAACTTGAGGATTTTCCAGGAGCATGGTCCACTTTACCCTGTGACACAACTGTAAATCATTGGAGAAGTGGGCTTTTTGCCACAAAGGCATGGACTTATTCTTCAAATGGTGACTAAAATTTCATAACTTCTATTGTAAATGATGTATGAAACATAATCAAAAATATAGTGTCTGATCTATATTGGCAATAAATATTTTGTTACTGGCAATTGGTTTCAAAGGAGCTTAGAATATTTGATCACAGCAAGTAACCTTAAGCATAAGAGATTAAATGCAGAGCACTTTTACAAGAATCCTTACTGTTTTAATCAAAAGGGAAAATTATGATCCAGATTCTGCAAAAATTTATCTTTGTATTTATATTTGTGCACTGTGATTAGCTTCAGGGAAGTCCTTGGGATTTGCTTTCTCTGTTTGAAATTCAGTATGTTGGTAGGCTTTGTGGGGTTGAAGTCCAGATGCAAATTTTAGCCTCTCATATTTTCTGAAGCTTTTTTTATTTTAAGTTGTAGGTAAGTGTATGTTTGGCATGAGGGAAGATGGGGTTGGAATGTATGTTTAAAAAAGTAATGTTTGGCTGTGCATTGTGTTAGTATCTGTTCCTTGGTTATATTAATGAATTTATTTGGTTTTCCATGTGTTCCATCCTGCACTGATCATAACTCAAGTCTTCAGTTAGGCTTTGTGTAGGGTAAACAAACACTTGAGGGACAATATTCCTGTTCCCATCCCAAATGTTTTCCTTACCCTAGTATTAGTCTTGGAGGAATAATGTTTTTCACACATTCACCTGAATATTAGAGAGCAAAGTCTCAGAGTTTAGAATATTTTGGTTTGGTTTCATGGCAGCTTTTTGCTTTTTTTTCTATCTTTTTTGTTTCTTTCATTTTTGTTTTAGAAGTTCAAGTTTGTGTGTGGATGGTGAACTGGTCAAAATTATTATTTGAGGACCATTAAATTGTGGTCGTAGACTAAGTGCTCAAATCTTTTAAAGGAAAAGAGGGAAAAATGAACCTGATGCCTAAAAAGATTTCTACTAATGTGTTTTCAGGCTGTGAGCCTCTGCTGCTTAATTGTCATCCAGCCACTGCATAAAATTTTGCCTCTGTAGATAGCTAAATATAAAAGTGGATTCTGTAGCTAGATTTTGTTTAAAACTTATAAATAAAACACTGCCAGAGAACCACCCTAGAAAACCAAGTAAATATTTGCAATTGTTGATTTCCTTGTGTCTTACTCTTGCTTGTCTAATCCTCACTCTTTAAGGTACTTGGTTAAGTTGATCAACTGAGCTTAAATGTAATGTGTTAAAATGTTTTTCTTAATTTTGTTCAGTATTTTCCTGTGGAGTTTTAGTTTGAACACAGCATGTTATAGACAAGCTGAAGTCAGAGGGTTTATGTATTTTCTTTTTTGTGTCACCCTGTGTATTCTTTTTACTTAATAAAAAATATCTGGAATTAGCCTGTTTTGTTTGACAGCAGTATTTTACGATTTGTATAATTGATGAATTTCTGTAAAGCCTTGGATGCTCAAAGGAACAGTTTTTTACTTAAATGCTACGTTTCCAACTCCTCTGTGTCTCTCTTTCTTTCCAGGCGTCGGTGCTCCGGAGGTTTCAGAGTACCTTGGTCGTCGCAGAACACAACAATGAGGCTCTCACGCCCATTACGCTCAATACCATCACTGCGGCAAAGCGTCTGGGAGGGGAAGTTTCTTGTTTGGTAGCTGGTACCAGCTGTGACAAGGTAGGAAATGCTATTTTCATACCAATGAAATAAAGAATGCAGTGAAACAATACTTGGCAGCATCTTGGGCAGCCTGAAAAATAATCTCTAGTGAGGAGAAAGCGTGCCAGGAGTTGATAATCTGCCAGAAAAGTCCTGCACTTGGAACTGCTTCTCTTCTAAAGAGAAAATACGGATATAGATTTCATTTCACAAGGGACAGTATCCATAACGGTTGTTACATGCTTGAGCAAGCAAATTTTTATAGGGCTAAAGGACAATTAACTTTTAAAACAAGATAGTTCTCTGTAAAGTTTAAATGACAAATATGGCAGTGCTAAGAATTTGGAAAGAAGCTTGTGCTTGTTTAAATGGAAACCAGCAGAAGTGAAACAACAGTGACAAATTGGGCTTTTAAGCAAGTTGCTTTTACTTACCAGTCACTAGTTGGATAGAGTGTGTTTGCAACCTAAAATTCTGAAATTAGTGCTTCTTGACTTTATCACACAGCTCACGTATGAAAAAAGTTCCTCGTATGTTAGCTGTGTATTTTAAGTGTAATTTTTTTGTGCAAAAACCAGACACTCTGGTTGGTACATTAGTGGCATTTTTATTCCTGCATGATTTGGTCTTGTGTGAGCAGTAGGAGTACAATAAACTATGCCTAATATTTACATACTGTTTATGAGCTGTTACTTTGAAAGCAACACGTAGTATCTCATGAAGAAGGCATACTTAGGGCAGCTTATTCACAAATAGGTGAAGAAAACTCAGTAGCTATTCAGGTATTCGAGGTGGAGATGGAGCAAATAGTTACCTAAATCAAGAAAATGAAAAAAAAAATTGCCTGATATGTGTGTCTTTAATTTTTCTTATTCTATGCACTTGCGTAGTAGAGAAATGATTGTGAATGGATTTTTTTGTTTTAATACTAAATAGATGGAGTCTGTCATGGTGCGAAAAAATATTTTATAAAAAGTGAAGGTTTGGGGATTTTGTTTGAGAGCCAGTGACTCAAACAGATATTCTGCAGCAGCTATTAGGGAGTTTTTCTTTATTTCCTTTGTTAATTTTTGAGGGTAAACTGATACTCATCAAACTCAGTAAAAGTACGCTGGTTCTCGGACGATGCATGTGGTCTCCAGACCTCGCTGTCAGTCCTCTTCTCTCTGATCTGTAGTAACCCTTTTATCATTTAAACTTCACTTGTGCCAATTTAAAGGAAAAAAATGCATAAATATAAATTGAAAATATACATCGCATCAGTGGGCAAAATGTCAGATGCAAACAAAAGGCTGCCCCTAGAATTTGGACAAAGATCATAACAGCGTTGTACATTTATATTTGTTTGTGTGGTAGATAGTGACTGACCTAAAAGAAAATAGGATTGGTTTCTTGATGATTGTATTGGAATACTGAGCAATAATCCTCAAGCGTGATTGTTACGGCGGTTGTAAGAAATGCTGGGATCGGTGTGGAGGCCTGCATGCAGGAGGCAAGTTTCCTAAGTTTGATTTGCTTTGTGGTTTCTTACTCACAAATTCATTTTCATTATCCTGTAAGGCACTATGCTGTGAGTCAGAAGATGTGCATTTTATTCCATTCAGGTTTGTTCTGATTTTGAGATCCATGTACTTTTGGTTCTGGTTTTAACTAATCTATAGACTGCGAGCTATTTGCAGTGGGGACTCGCTTGTTATATGTTTGTGGTGTCTGTTATAACACAAACTAATAATAATTCACTTGTAATCATAGGTAGCATCAGAACTCAGCAAAGTGCAGGGTGTTGCAAAAGTTCTCGTGGCTCAGCATGATGCATACAAGGGATTTCTAGCAGGTGAGAGTCGTTCTTACCTATTGAGAAAAGAAATTTATTTGTGTATTTGTGATTGAATATAAGGTAGTTGTAAATTCTGAGCAATATATTTTTATTCTCAGAGGAACTGACTCCCTTGATTGTGGAAACTCATAAAAAATTTAATTACACCCACATTTGTGCTGGAGCATCTGCCTTTGGGAAGGTAAGCAGATCGAAGTGCGTCAAAAAGTTCTTGTAGAAAAGAGACAGACACTACTGTATGTAAGAGTGTGAATCAAAGGCCTGAGAGAGATCAGCCGTGGACAGTTTTGTGTTTGCAAACAATGTTACAGTAGTTTGCTTAAGAGGTCATTAGTTAGATATCATGATTCATGTTTGAGTTCTTTTATGGGCTGATATGAAAAAAATAGTGTAGAATAAATATTCTGTGGTAACCAGCCAGTCCTATGGACACAAGGCATGATGTACAATAAGGCAAACCAGATTAAGTGATCTGAAAGCATGAAAATTGTAAGGAAAAGCACAGCAAATCAAGATGAAAAATCTGTTATTTGCATGTTGAAATGAAAGCGTGCAGACCTACTGGAAGCAAACTTTTTTTTTTGGAGTGGGATTTGCATCTGTGATATAAGTCTTGTACATTGAAATGTCTGTAAACATATATAAATAATACAGATCTAAGTCCCAGCCAAGATGGTTTTTAATGAAAATACAATTTTTCAGAACTTGTTTTTTTTAAGGAATGTGTTTATAAGTACATGGAGAGCCTCAGTACTAAGAATCTGAGCAACATTGTGGTGCAGCTGAATTAGAGAAAAAGGATCCTGCAGAAATCTTGCCGATGTAGGATGAATAATGACATCGTCCTTCCATCTAACTACTTTCACTTCCAGTCAATATCAATCCATATGCTTGCATTTTTTTCTGAGAGAAATCTTTATGTACCTCAAGCCTTAGGTTTTTAAATTTCTTTAAAAATTTTTTTTTTGAGCTGTGATGTCATAGTAAAAGTTAATGGCTTTTGCTTTAAAGCTTACACTGCCATTTTTGAGTGCTTCATGTGAGTAAAGATTTCAGAACTGGGCACTTTTTTCTAGTACCAGATTAGGAGGCAGACAAAAAGCAAGCAATCATCTTATCGTTGATTTCTTCATAATTTCTGCTGCTCTTTTTATCCTTCTTCCCACTCCTAAAGGTGCTAAGTAGTTTTCTAGAGTAAATTTTGGAGCAAGAGAATATATATTTTAATATTAAATTTAATTTTTTTTTTTTTTGTTTTGGGGGGGAGAGGGCAGTGTTTTTTTCCTATTATTTCTGGCATCTAACTTCCAAAAGCACCTTTTTTTTTTCCCTTGAAGTGCCAAGAGCTCAACAATCCATAACTGTCAATTTTCTGAGTAAATGGCATCTGTATTCAGTTTTAGAATATTTGAAGCAAATAAGTCTCCTAATTTAAGATATTGAATTAAGGGTTTACTTACAGTAAGTCTCATAAAATGTCTAATGTTATTACAGTAATGGGATTTTATTTGGCTTCTAAAGCTACATGAGTAGCCCTACAAAAATCTTAGTTCTATATGTCTTAGAGACAGCATTATATGAAGTTAAAATCAGGTCAGCAGTGTTCTTTTACTGACTGTGTACATTTTACTTAGCATTTACTTTGCTAACTTTTCGTCTCTAACTTCTAGAATCTTATTCCCAGAGTGGCTGGCAAACTTGATGTTGCCCCTGTTTCTGACATTATTGAAATTAAGTCCCCAGATACTTTTGTGAGAACTATCTATGCAGGTGGGTAATCACAAAATTTGTGTGGTATTTGTCCAATGAAGGATCCAGTACTGCTAATTTTTCTACATGATCTTATTGTTAAAACCTTGGAATATGACAGGAATTTTCACTTTACAATCTGAATTGCTGTGATTCATAAAAAATGAAGCCTGGGGGATGGACATGATGCTTCCTATGTGAGAAAACAAGTAATTCCAAGGGCTTTGGTAAAAGCATGTCAAACCCAGGTCTGTCACCTTAAGGAATAGAATTTGGTGACGTCCTTTCCATGTACTGTGTTTGTTAATGCCCTTCTGATCAGATTCTGTAAAGCGTAAAACATAAAGTTAATTGTCCAGCTTTATTTAATAGGACTAGCATTAGTTCTGATTTAAGATACCACAGGGTTATTTTTTCTAATTATGAAGACATTGAACGAATTATTTATATTTAATTAACTTAATTTGTAATTATTTTTTCAGTCTTGTTTCTCTAATGCTTGGCTAACACTGTGTTTTATTTTAGATATGAGCTCATTAGCTAGTGTTTCCTAATTTTACTCTAAAGATTGTACCACATGTACATGCAGGATATTACATTTTCAGTTATGGTACCGGAATGTGGTTTTGTGCTGCACTTTTAAGTTGCTTCCCAGTAATTCACAGTTTTAAGATGACTTTATTTAAGAATAGTTTGCTTAAAAAAATGTTGCAGCATGTTTTCTTTTAGTGTTCCCTGCAGCCTTCAGTGTGAAGTATTGTATTATATTATAGAGAGAAACACAGTCCCGCAGATACTTGGGGGAGGCCTCATTGTCTTCAGTCCTCATGAATTAATGCAACAGGATAAAAGATCTACTTTGAATTATAGACATTCTTTATGTTTAAGAATGGCATTTTCAAAGTTGTTTTTTTCATCCCTTCTGAAATTTAAAAGCTCATTCATAAGAGATTATTTGAATGCTTTGTATCCTTTAAAAATAGAGGATTTGTATTCATACTTCAGAAACATGGGACTAAAATGTAAATTAAAGTGTTTGTAATTTCTATTTATTAAGTGCTAAGTTTTAGTCATCTAAAACTGCAGTTTTGGGAAGTACCTTTGTGGATGTTGCATATTCTAGTACAACTGCTAACGTGTTTTTGATATTAATTATTTGGTCTTTTTTTAAAGCACAGTATGTCTGATAATTTTAAATTTTTAATGTGACTTTTTTTAGGAAATATTATTTGCACTGTGCAGTGTGATGAAGCAATCAAAGTATTTACTGTACGGGGAACTTCATTTGAGGCTGCACCAGCAAGTGGTGGTAGTGCCAGTGTAGAAAAGTGTGAGTATTTGTTCTGGGATGCTGTTGTTTTATTTTATAGAGTTAGTTTTGCTCGCTGCATGGTAATGTTTTGTAGAAGTATTTGTCAAAGCAAACTGATAGTCATAATAGTAGCTTTATACTTTTAATTACAGGTACTTGCACTTTTTATTGATGTCTGGTAAGAGAAGATACGGATTATCTGCACGGTTACTTCCTTTTCTTTGACCAGAAATGGAGATTATCTGTGCTGAAATCTGTGCTTGTTTCACTTGCTGCCACTGCAGTCTTGCAACTTTAAGTAAGGACAAGTTACAGCTGTTTGAATAACCAGACTGGTTTTCAAAACAAGACTGAGCAAAAATAGAAGTGCTTGGCTCTCTGCAGTTTTGGTTTATTCATAGTGCAGTTGAGATAGGTCATTACCTCATCAAGCTAAATTAGGGGCAGTTTAAATTGATTTGAGAACACCCAGTTGTTGTTCTAGATCCATTTTAACTAGATCAGTTTAATTTACAATTTAATGAAGCCAGTGTAGCTCTGATAATTGAGAAATCCAGTCACAGAATGACGAAGTAGTTGAGGTTGGAAGGGATATCTAGAGATCGTCTAGTCCAGCCCCATGGAGCAGGTTGCCCAGGACTGTGTCCCATCAGGCTTTGAGTATGTGCATGGGTGGAGACTTCACAACTACTCTGGGTAACCTGTTCCACTTCTGGTGACCTCTGCTGTTTTTTACTGTGGGCCTTTTTGTTTTGTGGCTTAGTACCTGCCTCTGAACCATCCTGTATTTCCTAACATCTGTGTGTGTTAGAAATCAAATGTTACTGAAGTTAGTGTATTGCACTGTTGGTGCATTGCTTGATTGACTGGTTTGCCTGTGATAGTAAGAATCAGGCTTCTTATGCTGGGTTGGTATCAGGGTCTAACATCTCTGTACAACAGAATTCATTTCAGTGCAGTTTGTACTGTAGGTTCCTTAAACACAGCTAGTGGACGAGGCTTGTTACTCAGCCACGGAGCAACTACCGAGACTCATCAAAAGCTTGTGCTAGAATTGGCTATAGAATGAAGTTTGAATTAAGCTTAAGCTCAGATTTCAGGTTGAAAACACATGCTTTATCATTTTCCTTGTGGGTGCTTGGTTCATCTGGTGAATGCAGTGACCCCTCCACCACCCGTCGGTATCTCTGAATGGATTGAGCAGAAGTTGACAAAAAGCGATCGACCGGAGCTCACCAGTGCAAAAGTGGTTGTATCGGGTGGTGAGTGGATAACATTAAAACTGTCTGATGTTGCATTTAAGTAACGGTACCTCTTGCTTAAATAATATCTGTAGCAGAACACTGTAATGTGATACATTAAAAAAAAAAAGAAATTATGATGTAATTCTGAAATATTCCATAGGGGCCACTGGGGAAGCACCCAACATGTATGTTTTGTAAAGAGGTAGAACATGAGTTTAGCATATGCTGGGAGGCTTTGTAAGAACATTGTCGTATTTGGCGAGCCTCTTTATAATTTTAGCAATATGAAGTCTTTTTAGATGGAAATCTATCATGTTTAAAATTACTGCTGATCATTACGGTCAGTCCGAACATTATTACGTAATGACCTTAATGATTTTAAAACCTGTTACGATTGTATTCTGCTCTTTAGGTATCAAGTGATGGACTGTGATTTTTACTGTATGCCTACGGCTAAAATGATTTCTTAGTAATCCCACTACAGTGTTTTGTTCCTGAAGCCAGCAGAGGGAGCACAAATTAGTTAAAAAAATGCTGTTTCCCTGGTTTTGGAGAATGACCTTGATGGTGCTGTGTGCAGGAAGTAAACAAGACAGAATGGTGTTGGTTTATACATATGAAATATTAATGACAAAGACAAAAGCTAAATCTCCAAATATTAAATACTGGTCAGTAATGTATCCAGAAATACCCTGTGCAAGCATATCTTTGACTCTTTGCAAATGTTAATACTCATACAGAAAGTTTACATAGGCAAAAAAAAAATCATAAAACATATGTTCTTCTTTCTTGATCTTCTTTTGTTCTTAACTTTCAAGGGAGGGGCTTGAAGAGTGGTGAAAATTTTAAGTTGTTATATGACCTTGCGGATCAATTGCATGCTGCAGGTAAACTTGTTTTCCTCCGTATTTTTTTAACCCTGTATATTATTTTTAAAAAGGTCACATTAAAACCGGAATTCATCTTAAGTCTTTTATTCTCATGTCTCTATCAAACTGTTAAAATGCTCTTAATTTGGTAATAGATTGTTTTGTCAACTATATTTAAATGGCTGCGTATGAAGCAAAATACTAACCTGTAATATCCCCTGTCCTTCTCAAATCTCCAGAACAGAAGCTTGCAAACAAAAAGTGAAGTTGTCATAGCTCATTTTGAAGAGCTGAGGCTTTGTGCATGCATCCTTTTATACCCCTTTACAGAATCCCACTCACATTGTAGTTTGAGTGGCTCTGTTCTTTTGCTGTGCTTTTGTATTAACAGGAGAAAATCAATCATATACAGTGTTTCAGCAAAGTATTTTGTATAAAGGTTGGGAAAGATGGAGAAGCTGTTTGCTTTAATGTTTTAACTCCGTTCATTTTAGCTTTTACATGTGTATAAATTTATAGTTTTACGATTGGCTTAGTTTTTAAATTGGTGTCTTTGCTAACTAAATGTCCATATGGCATTTTTGAGTTTACTTTGATATTTTTCTTTACTATGCCTGACTTTTGAGATTCACAGCAATACAAGATGGCACATATGTTCCATTCAAACTTGAAGGAACATTTTGGGAAGGCATTTATGGGAAAATCTTCTTTTGACAAAGCAACAAGAAAAAGTCATGGAAATATGCCAGATTGAAATCCTTGGTTTTAAATATATGGCCCTTTGGTGCTGGGAGTAAGGATTTCCTGTTGCTTTTGAAGTGCATTAGCACTTAGTATTTGGAAGTTTTTAGCTAGTGGTATAGAGAGGGATTACCATAAGAGCTTTTAAGAGGGAAGTTTTAAATACGTGCCCTTAGAGTGTGGGACTCTTCAGTACTACATGTGCTTTTATGGTGATATAAATTTGGCTCTCAAATATTTTAAAAGAAAACATTGGAAATATTTTCTTTCAACTAGTTGGAGCTTCCCGTGCAGCTGTTGATGCTGGCTTTGTTCCTAATGACATGCAAGTTGGACAGACGGGCAAAATAGTAGCACCAGTAAGTATGGAAATGTCTCTCATCATAGAGCTGGGATGTTTTCTAGCATGCATTTTCCTTCAGAGCAAGCACTTACAGATGAGCTGAGTCTTAATACTGAGCCTAATAGAACATCCTTGTGCCCACTGTGATACTGTCACTTGACCATGCATTTACAAAATGACAGAAGCAAGCTGGGGTGGAAATCTCTCCTTTGGGTCAGTGGGATTTGTTCTGACACAGCTTTGTCAGGGAGTTTGCATGCTGGATTTTTCATAGTAGCCTGAACTTTTTTTAGCTGCCTAGCAGCTGGCATTGATATGCTAAAAGATGTCATTACTGACATAAACCCAAAATTATATCAATCCATGGCTTGATCTCTGGCAGTTGTGTATTCTGGGTTTTTACAGGTGACGATTTTAAAAAAACTTTTAGTAACTGTTACTGGATTATTGCAGTACAGTCAAAGAAAAATTTTTGTAAGAAATGAAAGCATGAGAAGTTGAAGAGAGAAATAATCTACAGATTGGCTGCTGTAGACTGGAATACAAGGACATACTCTGAGTGGCTTAATATTGGGCAATAACATGCACATCTTTTTCTGCTGTTTTTGCATCCCAATATCACAGGGAACTGATTTCTGTGTCTTTTTGTATCTGTGTGGGGCTTTCTGTCATGCGGAAGTCTGAGACTGCTTTCATTGTTCTTTATGACCAGAGGACAAGGAAAGCTGTAGCCAGATAAAGCACATTTGAGTGTTTGTAAATAGGAAGGTACAAATGTAGCTCACCTCGGTGTGGGGCAGAGCACCTACTGACATGTGATGATCTGTCAGGGCTACACTGAGCTCCGCAGTGGGGTAAAGGTTTAGCCTCTCAGTAAGCAGTTCTTTGTCTATGGGAACAGAAGGCACCAAGGAGCAACTTTTTATTTGTTAATGGCTTATAATGAGACCAGAAAGGAAGAGTGAGCTGAAACTTAGTAGAGAAACTCATCATATTTCAACTGCTGCATTTACCAAATCATAATAATTTAAGTAATAGTAAAAAGCTGTGCATGTTCAAAGCCTTGATAACATCTGAAATGTTTTGCCTTTGTACCATTGCTGCAAATTTAAGAAATCCAAACCATGACCATTATTTTTCCAGTAATACATCCAGCAGGATAGAGTAATACTTGGATCAAAGACAGGAACTTGTGATTCTGTTGTCAACTCTGTCTGCTGGATTTTCTTGAACGAGGTGTTTCGTGCTTCTGATTTCTTCCGTCTTGAATTGTGGCTAGGGATGTTTGCTGCCTTTTTCCAAGTCCTCATCAGAGGCCATCTGATGATAACCCTGTGGGGCTGAGTGGAGCTATTTCTAGGCATGCTAGTATTTCAACCTGTAAATCTATATGATAACCAACTGCTACAAAACACTCCTTCTGAGAAGTAGACCTACTGATAAGACTAAGGTCATTCCAAAATCTTGATAGCAGTGATATTAACCTCTGCTGTGTAAGGAAATTGGGAGGTTCTGTGGATTATAAATGCAATCCTAACTCCTTCTGCTTACCAGGGTATAAGCTAAGTGTGTATTTTGGAAGGGCATGAGATGAAACTACTTCACTACCCAAATATCCTTAATGAGGTGGAGAATATTAATTTGAAGACAGCTCAGCTCTGGTTTGTGTGTTAAGGCTCAACAATGAACATTCTTTCCAGAGTCAAGGGCATATAAATAATTATGTTGAAACAAAAAAGGCTGTTTTTTTATGATTATACAATGCTATATTTTGCTACAGATGGCCCATGCAACATGTGAGAGTCATAAGAAGCTAAAGCCACATCATAGGATCACATCAGTGTCGTCATTGTCCTCTTCTAGAGGACTGTTAAATAGCCTTTAGTCAGGATTGGTGAATGAATATTAAACTATGGTGTCATAAATGATCTGAACTGGCACAGTTGCACAGTGCTCCATCTATTTGTCCGCAGGCTGATGCATTTTTCTCTCATCTCACTTCTTAACAAATATTTATTAATTAGTGAGTTGTGCAGAGTACTGGAAATGATATACCTCTTCTTTCAAATTTCAGATATTTAGTCTGGATCTTAAAATGCATGCAAGGATAGCATTCAGTGGCTTAGAAATACAGAAAATATTAAATGTTAATTGTAATGAAAGTGCAAGTTGAATTGATACTAAGCCCATAGAGTTGCTGACTAGAGGTTTTAATTTTTCAGTGTGCTGGATAGGTATCTTAAATATGAAGCAGTTGAAAGCTGCAAATTCTTAACATTCCTAATTCTACTTCACTGTCTTTTTGGTACTGTAGCTAGAAAATTATTCTCTGCAGTGGAAAATAGAGTTGACTTGAAGAAGAACTGAGCTTTTTTGGTCAGGTCAAGATGACACTGGCTATTTTAGCAGTTCTCAGAAGATGCTGCTTTCTCCCTGTATGAGATGTGCTCGGTATCAGTTCAGGGAGAGCTTGTGATGTTCTATCTGGAGAATTGCAAATTAGGTTTGTACACTGGTCAGGTAGAGTAGCCGAGACGTGAGTTTTGTGTTCAGTTTTGAGCTACAGTTGACATGGTGTGTGCCCTCCTGGGTGCGTGGGTTTTAAGCAGGGGAAGAGTCTCAGATACAAGAAACTCTTGGAGTCTGAGACACGCTTGTTCTCCTGAGCAGCTGTTAGCTTCTGATGGGAAAGTATCTTAGTGTGTGCTCTTACACTTCTATTAATAGTCTCTTGCCCAGCCTCAGTGGAGGATTGGAATGCATTGTTTTCAAGGACTCTGGAATTGGGTCAGTTTTGAGACTACAGAGGGAGAAGGGTTAGTTACAAGCTCAGGAAGAAGGGAGGTGCTTCTACTGCTTTTTCTGTATGACTGCTGGGGTGTTTTTCTGTGCTCATCACTGGGTAAGAAGGTAATGGTCTGAAAGGGCTGCCTATTTCTTCCCCTGTGCCTTCAATTGTGGATTTGGGGAAGGAAGGGTGGTTTTGGTCATCGATCCTTCATAATACTGTGACGGGCTTCAGTTTTTAGGAGTGCTGCCCAGACAGTGCATCACAGGACCCAAGAACCTCAGAGCCACAGCAGCTTTCCAGAATGCTGAGGTATTAATACACAAACACACTGCCACTCAAGGAACAATTGGAGTTAATTTTACTTAAGTGATGGAAGAATGCATTTAATTAAAGAGCACAGATTTCACCTTGTGTCTGTTTGATCCCTGGTTCTACACAGTACATCTGCTCTTCCAAAGTAGCCTTGGACTGTTAAACTTCAAGGTTTTGTTCATGTTGGTATTTATGCATGTTGTTGGGTTTTGGCTGGATCTTCGGCAATTTTTCTTTCGTACAATTTTAGTCCAGTTGTTGAAATATTCAGTGTATTATTTTTGTTTCTTTTGGTACCTTTTTTCACCTGTTGATTTCAGGTGATTGCAGCTCTTATTTGAACATTCTGTCTCATGAAAGAGAAGGCTGATTTGTATTATTTGATGAGATGGAAGGAAGGAAATTTTTAGACATAAGTGGATATATTAAAATATAAAATGTTTTCTTCCTAATTAAAAAAAGCAATTTAGTATATTCAGTGTCTTTAATCAGTGACAACCATTTTAGCATATTTTTTACAATTAGAAGCCAGTTTTTCCCACTATTTCTTACATGCAGATGTTCTGCAGAAAAACGAAATTCAGTTCTCAGGTTAAGTACTGTATGTAGTTTCTGTTTAAAGAAAAAAGCCCTTGTAAGAATGTTCAAATTAGCTGGTTTTGAATAAAAATATCCTTCCTATGAGTGCCTACTATCAGTTAAGTATATCCAGTTAGAAAATACTAAATTCTCTACACAAATCAAGCCTACCACCACTGCTGCAGAGTAACTGTTATTTTTAGATAAGAAATTTCAAATAGTCAGGGGTGTTAATTTTCACTGTAAAAATCTTCCCAGTTCTTTCTCTCATGTTCACAAAGAAAGAAAGAAAGAAGAACAAAACAGGTGTGGAAAAGAAAGAAAGTAAAAAATGTTTTTTCCAGTTATTTAAAACATTTGGAAATGGAACATGAGTGCTTCATTTATTAGTTCAGTATTAGCTTTCCTTACCCAAGGCATAATTAGTAACATTTCTCACGTGCAAAGCAGTATGTACTCTTTCTCAGGAACTTGTGCGATTTGTCTGATATTCAAACAAAAAATAAACTCTGACTTGTGAGAAAAGGAAAGCAACTGCTCTAAACCCTTCCTAGGTTCTGGTGGCTGCTGAACTGTGACCTCTGCAGTGCAGGTTGGCGAGGAAGAGGTGTGGGGGGGATTGATGGTCACTGGTGGGGGTCCAATGCTGTTGAGCCAACTGGGCTATGAAAAGTGCATTCCCAGGGCTGCTGGGGACTGTGTGGGACCTGGACACTTCCTTCTGGAGCAGCATCCGTGATCCAGGTGGGAAGTCCTACACTGCACTGCCACTAGGCAGCTATCTTTGGATGCCCAAACTGTTCCTATGGTTTCTCAGGTTTTCCCTTGCATCCTATTCTAATTAATGATATCCTTGCTTCAGCTTTTGAAGGAAGATGGGGTTGTACTGGGATTATCTCACACTCAACTTCTTGTCCCCAGACAACAGCCAAAACCTCAATGATACCAAGGGATGCTTTTTATGGCAAGTGTGTGTTTATATTTTTACCCTCTGACCTTGTGAAGGATCAACTGCTGCCTGAAAGGCATCCTTCCAGCTTAATCTCTTCAGAGTTTAAATGTTCACTCTTCTAAAATTAGTGCTCTTTCAGGGTCTAACTCTAGAACTGCCTTAGTTTTTGCTGTAGGATTTCCTAGCTGGCAAAACTACTTTCTTTTTTTATTTTATTTTTTATTTTAAGGTGTTCAGTTGCTGCTGTCTTGTTACTTTCAACATTTGGCACAAAACACTAACAAGATGACAAGAAACTGAGGCGGAAAACTCAGGAAGGCACAAGTTAGGAAATATGTGATGTAGTGATAATTGACACTGGATTAAATGATCGTGCTAGAAATGTGATATGATTGCACAGAAGGCAGGTGCATGTGCTGAGAAACCTCGGGTGGGCAAGGCAGATGGGAATTCAGTGTAGTTCTGATGTGATGGCCAGGAGGAAACTGCTTCACTTCACTGTTTCAGCTTCAGTTTCATGCTAGAGGGTCTCTGGCTGTAATAGATTGAAGGAACTTCAAAAGGGAGGCAGATTTGCAACTGTCAGGAATTGACTGTAATAACGAGGGGAAAAGAGGTGCAGCTTCAGTTGAGATGCTGAAGAGTGAGATGTTGGTTCAGTTGAAAGGCACCAAAGTTGTGGAAGAACAGGAGAATCCTTGTTGCTCCCCATCTTCTACAAGAGGACGGGATGCCTTCTGAGCCTCTCTGTGCCCCAGTATTTTACTGGGCATCCCTTGCAGTGAGTGGCTTTTTAGCACTTAGTAGTTGGCATCTTGCTTTGGGAGTAGCAGGAAGGGAGAGGCACAGTATCACATCATTTACATAATTCCAGTATTTTGTATTTCTGTGTAATAAGTGGATGCTAACTGTCCTTGAGTGTTACTTCCCATCGCTTTCTTAGGGATCCTTTGCTTGTTCAGATTAGCTTATCTGCTGTTTCCCTTCACTCTCCTGTGAGGAAGCATAAAGAAAGTGAAACAAGGCGTATTTTATTCTAGTATTTTTGTTCTTTTTTGTTCTCTGGCTCTTGCCTAAAACTGCTAACAACAGAACGAACTAATTAGTTCCCTTGGCATCATGAGAATTGTCACTCCTCTTGTCTGGATTGTACTTACTTTAAAAAATGTTCTACTCTGCTTATCAATGATAAGATCTTAATTACTTCCTCATTTGTTACACTTACAAGGGAATAGTGAGATACCAAAGTTTGTCTCTTCAAAAGCACGGTACGTAATTTCTGCTGTGTTCAGCTCACTGCTTTGTAGGAATGTGTTATTTGTACATCAGGTTTGTGGGTGTTGGTAACAGACCAGCAGGTGCACTTTGCATGGTATAAATGGTTGGGGCTGTTAGGTAGGTAGCAAATGGGAATAGCATTGGGAAAACCAACTGTGCTTGGGAAATTGTTTTTGGAATTTCTCCTCTGATAATTCACTATTGTTGAAAAGTAGCTTTATGGTGGCAAACTTTAGAGATGCAGCTGGGACTGAATTTACAGACTGTCTTTCTCTGACTTGCTAAAAAGCTAAGGATTGACAACCCCTTTCATCCTGCATTATCCAGTGTAGCTTTTAACTCCAAGAAAACTATGTTCACAAATTGATGCTCTGCTCCTTTGGGGTTGGTGCAGAAACATTAAATTGTACTAAAATATTCATATGTGAGTGCATTTAGCTGAAAGCAATTGATGTGCTTTTCCCTGGAGAGAGGGAAAAAAAATTGCTGTATGGCCCTGCACTCCAGCAGACACCCTAACCACGCTTAAGAGTAATTACATAGCTTGGCTGATCAAAGGTTCTTAAAGTGAAAAAGAAACTGTAGTTGGGCTCTAGCTTAGTAACGTGTGCTTCTTGAATAGAATGTGTTCAGCTGCATCAAAGCAGTACATACTGGAGAAGTGTGTGATATACAGCGTAATAGAGATGAACTACTGTCGAGCCAGAAAATATTTTGTTGGGTTAATAGCTTGTAATTGGAAGGAATCTCTTGTACAAAGCAATTTTGATCACAAAGATTTCTTTCTAATTTCATTGTCCTTTCACTCTTGCAAAGAAAATAAAATATCTGAGCTGCCTTTAAAAATAGTGCGTGTGCCAGAGGGGTTTATTAAACTGGCCTGTTTAAAAGCATGCCATCGGTAGGATGATAAATTGATGTGCGTTGGAGGTTTTCAGCATAATTCAAAAATTGTCATAAAAATCAATAGTAGCTGACAACATGCTTGCAAAGTAGCTACCTCAGCTTGTGGGGCACCTGTGGCTGCACTGTGCTCTGTCACAGCACCATTCAAAGGCACTGGGAGTTGAAATAAAAACTGTTCTCGTAGTTCTCATAAGCAAATGTCCCTTAACTGCCCCAAGGCAGCCTAAGGCATATTTAAATATTCTCATAAGTATAAATGAAGTAATATCATATGCCACAAATTATTCTATAAATAATTGGAAGAGTCTGCATGCACAGGAACATAACTGCATTGGCATATTGGTAATTACAGTCATCCACATACAGCACTCCAGTGCATTTATCCGAACAGCATGTAACTGGCTGTATGGATTCTGGAGCCAGATGTGCAGATTCGTGCGTGTGAAGTCTGCCCATATATAAGCTGGGCATGCCTGAAGCAGAAATAGAGTTTAGGGAATAGCTAAGGAGGATTTTTTTTCATTTTAATGATTAGCATGTAATGACTATAAGATGTACCATGGTCATTTTTGTTGAAAAAATATAAGTCTAGATGAGTACTTTATCTAGTAGCGGAGAAGGTGGATTTTTGTTTTGGAATCCTGACTTTGAATAGGATAAATTTGGGAGCTGGAGTTGTGGGGTTTTTTTAGGGTGGTTGTGATGCAAATCTATGCTTATAAACTTGGAGGTCTCTGTCAGGGTCCTGTCTGCCACCGGAGTTGTGCAGGATGTTTTGTGGCAGGACAAATTAAAGCCCTCTTGGCCTTTGTGCCAGTCTGCCGGCAGAGTCACCTTGGGCTGCTGCTGTAGTCCTTGTGAGGAGCCTCGTGAGTGCTGGTGCCCCCCCTTCACATCTGCCCACTATTGATGTACCGAGCCCTTCCAGCAGCAGCATATCTGGAGTGCTGGTACTTCCTCATGGTGCCTCCTTGTTCTCTGCTTTATACAGTCTTGGGCTGTTTGGTGCATTCAGTGTCCTGTGCCATGTGTTCCCTCCATGCTGCTCTTCCTTGCCATCAGCGCTCTTCTCTGGTGTCCTTTCCCTGTGATGTCTGCCAGCGACTTCATAAAAATATTTGTGGCATGGCTGTGATGTATGTACAGTATTTCCTGTGTGAAATGAAGTTACTGAGAGCCAAGACAATTTTCTAACCTGATGTCATGTTCTTACACCACCAAAACTTTCGCTTCCTTGACTTCAGTTGCTTTTGGCACTTCATTTGTTCACAGTGCTGTGAACCCTTTGGTCTGGAAAGTGTGTGATGTTTTGTTGCCCGTTCTCATGTGGCACAGTGCTGGCAGCAGCCCTTTAGTGAAAATCTGCCTATGCCCAACACTAGGGAGTTGATAAATGCTACTCCATGTCCTGAAATTTGCTGTAAGTGCATGTAATTGTGGGCTGTGGATCAGCTGCCTGACAGCAGTAATTAGAGCAACTTGCAGGGTTCCAAAAAGCTGGAATGTGAAGTTGGTGTAAAGCCATGTCTGGCCCCTGAGAGGTGCGACCCAGACTCTGACTGATCTGTTCTGTGCCTTGCCGTGGGTCTCCTGCACAGATGAGCTCTGAAGGACCGAGAGCTCCTTGCAGGGCTTGCTGTGCTCTGTGCTGCCACGGCAGCCATGGCCCAGCACGCTCGGGGAGGGACTCTGCCCTGGGTACCCATCTGCTTCCTGCTTCCCTCCCTCACTTGCTTTACGGGGCTTGGGGCTACAGTCCTGACCTGGGACTTGAACTCTGACACAGCAATGACAGGACTCAGCAAAAGGCCTGATAGAAGTTAGTGATTTCAGGGAAAACGTCAAAACAAGGTTATTACTCTGAAAATAAATAAGGATTTGAATTTCTCAATGCTTTATGTCCTCTCTGGATGACCAGTTGAATTCTCTTCATGGACAGCAGTGAACAGTTCTGAAGCTTTATCATTTAGACATTGTGGATCCTTTGGGTCCCTCCTACTGAACTACAGAATAGATTAAAACTAATATTTAAGCAGTCAAGTCTCTTTTACAGCATAGAACTGTTGATAAGAACCCTGCTGTCCTGTGTGTTCTCTGTATGAAAACATAGCTGAGGTGATCTCCCGTCAGGGTTAGAGCTGACTGAAAGGACCAGTTGTCTGAACCAGGGAGCCAAAAGCACATAACCTAGAAGGCCATGGCCTAGATGCATAATAAATGCTTTTAGACAAGCCTGGTGATTTACAAATGTCCTTCTAATGAAACAGCCTTGTCTTTCCTAGATATTTTAATAGAATATATTCATAGGCATCTGGCTCCTGGTTAGCTGGATTCTTTCCAAAGACTGAACTTCACAATGTTAAGCAGACTGATAAGAGTATCTGGTAGTCTGGATGACTGGCACTTAATGAATTGCTCTAAAAAAATCAAATTACAGTAATGTGTCTTTAAAAAGAGCTTGTATTAAAGACAGCATGATGTTAGAATAATTTCTCCTGTAACATCTGTTCTTTTATTTGGTATAATTAAAATATTGCTTTCTTACCATGAGTTCTAATGTGGACGTATTATGTTACATTGCAGCTGTGGTTAAAATGGATTGACCTCCAATAGTAATCCACTTGGTAAAAGCCTACTGAGGCCAAGGAGTTTCTGAGTGTGTTCACCAGCTGTGTGGTTTTGTGGAAGTACATGGACTAGATTCCGTGTTTCAATTTCAAAGGAAGCCTTTTTGATAGGAAATACTTTGTTCCTGCTATATTTCCCCTCCCCTTCAGTTTTTACAGGAGAGAGTTTTTGTACAAAAATATAGAAGAACTTCATAAATTTCCTTTATTTATTCCTGTTTAAAAAACAATATAATGAGCAGAGTCTGTAGCTGTAGAAACATGAGAAAGCAATCATCTTTTTTTCTTTAATTGATGTAATGACTCTGAGGCCTGTATGGCAGAAGCCTCTGTGGGTCTGTGTTTGAACACCTTCGTTTGCCACTCTCCTCTGTAGGTCTGTGCATATCCAACAGCTGGGCTTGCCTCTGCCATGCTAAAAGCCACTTAACTGTAATGCACTTGCAGCTGCACAGTGGTAAGATTGTTTTTGACCCTTTTACCCTCTCTGGACCCCCAGAATTATTTACTGAATTAAATTAGATTTGTATTTTCTTAGATATGGAGTATCTTTGGTATTTTTAAAAGAGAAATTCTGTTAGTATTTGAGGCTGTGTCTTTTCTAAGCATGTGTGAAGTACTACCTTTTGACTGCTTTTGACAGATGAGCCCCTAACTAAATTTATGTGTTAATTTTCTGTTACTGAATCAGTTGATGAAAAATACTTTCTTTAGTTTTGTTCCATAATATTAGTTAGCTAAAGAGTACAGCTCTGACTGTTGCTTGGACTTGTGGTGCTGGAAAAACTGTCAGGGAGCTGAACTACCCTTGGTTTTGGATAGATGATAGAATGGATGACTTTCAGCCCAAGGAGAAGTAATACTTCTCAGCTGTGAATAAAACAGCTGATACAGATCTATTTACCTACAAATTTTCATCTCTTTTGAATATAAGACTCTTTGGAGATGTGAAACTGGGAACCCCAAAGTGTAGAGATGTTGGTGTACCTGGTGTACCTTCTGTACTCATCCTGTGTGGGAGAGGACAGTGAGTGGGGAAGGAATGCTTCAGGCCACGTGGACATGGAGGGTTGGGGTAAGGAACAGAAACTGCAGGTGTGCAGTGCACCAGCCCACCTGGGTACCTCAAAGCTTTATCCTGCTCTATAGGGAACCTTTCAAAGTTTAACACCCGAATTTCAGCTTTGTGCATTCTGTCTTAGTTAAAGGCTCTGAGGGGCTTCGAACAAAAGCCTTGGTTTGCTCTTTGGGCAACTGCATTATCCATCTGTAGGTTATCTTGCTTAATATTTGCACTGGGAATCTCCAGGGTCATGGATAACATGGATTGCCCTGTCCTTTAGCTGAGCAGTGTTGTATGTTTTTGATGCAGACTTCATTTATTTTTTTCCCCTCATCTCTTTACTAGATGCTCCTTTGGGAGTCTCCTTTTGCAGTCACATTGCATCCCCAGGTGGGGAAGGGAACCAATCATCAGCTGCCTTTAGTATTGAAAAACTACTGTAATGTAAAAACTGCTGCATGTAATTGATTTGGATTAAGGTTTGTGAGAGCTTACTGAGACTGTGGTGTGCGTACCAAAAATGTCTTTCTCTTGTTTTGTTCTAGGAACTTTATATTGCTGTGGGAATATCTGGAGCAATCCAACACTTGGCTGGAATGAAAGACAGCAAGGTATGTAAAGGTGGATGTACTAGAAAAGATTTTTGAGGAAGGAAATGAGTTGACTCTGTTGCTTTTGCATCAGTGCAAAAGCACTTTTTGCATCAGATGGTTTTCCTACTTTCCTGCTGCTTTAAAACAGTCTTTGACAAAAAAAAAAGAGATACTGTGCCAAAACATCTCACACAGTAGAAAAACCTTTGCTCTACAACCCAAAGTGATCAGTGGAAGCAGCTAATTGACTTTGTTTAAAAAAACCCCAACCCGAAGCACATATGCCTGAATTCTATACAATAGTTCCATTTGCCTTTATTCCAGACTATGACATATTAATTCATGCATAACAATGCGCAATTTGAATTATGAACTTACTATTCCATAAAGTAAAAGATGTCTCTGACATTCCTGCATTTAGCCATTCAAATGGAAACCTGCTATAAAATGGCAGTAAAACTTTAAAAGGTTTAACTCGTTAGTTGCCAAAGCAAATAATCCAAAATTGGAGTTGCCAGTTTGGTCCACAGCGCAGTGTTTGGAAAGAGGAGCAGAGTTACCTGCTGATTGATACTATCAAATGCCAGACATCAAAAACTGGAGGTCCTGCCTCCCACAGTAATTTTTTAAAAAGGATATGTATTTTTTTTTCTATTTTCAGGGAATGAACTTAACCAAGCCACAACTTTGAATAGTTTATAAAGCTGAGGAAAAGGGTTGCACAACTGTGCAGGTAGTTTTCTTGTGATTAACCAGCGACAGACCAGTGAGTTTGTGACTGGTAGTTGTCCTCACAAACCAGCCTGTGTGGTAGGATGATCTCTGCTTTCTTACCATTTTTTTTCTCATGTATTATTTAAATATTTCAGGGAGGGGGGCATGATAAGCTTTCTAAAAGCAGGGACTTGAGTGGTGTTAGCATTAGTTGATGCAGTGGAGAAAAAACAACCAAAATTCAAAATGTTAAGGGTGAATGATGGGCAGGGGTGAAGGTCACTATTGAGAAGTGGGAATTGTAGCAGTGTATTCCCGAGGGCTTTAGTGGAACAGTGTTGCCACAGTGTCTCCTGCTTGCAGTGCAGCAGAGGGAGAGTCCAGGCGCAGCACTGCTGCCACGGCCCCCTCGGCTCCTCTGGACACTGCCGGGCCACAGTGGCACAAGTGGCTTTGTTTGGAGGAGTTCAGTCTCCAGCTGTGCCCTTGGATGAGTGAGGAGATGGGCAGGTGGGATGAGTAGCAGCCACTGACTGAGAACTGGGTATTGAAAGCTGCATAAGACTTGATGTGGCCCTCTTTGTGTTTATCTGCTGTGTTATCTCAATTTAGACTGCCAGCAACACTGGGAACCTCTGACTTGAAGTGCCAGAATTTCCTTTGATAGAAAAATATTGAGCAGTGATATTATCCTAACAGCAAAACCTCTGCTTTTATGGCTTTTCCAATGGCATGTTTGATATTTTGAGATATTCTGCTATAAGTAAGGACAGATTAAATTTTTTGATGTGAGATGCATATTGAACCCTTCCATTTCTGCCATATCTCATAGTTTTTTAGTGTAAGCTAATGTGTCTGTTGTAAAATTCAGATTTAGTTAGTGGTATTTGGAATGTGTTCTGCCTTCCTTTTAGCTAAAGCATGTAGGTGGGGTAGTTACAGAAAAGATTGACGCAGCCATGGGAGCTCTCTGGAGCGTCCCCTGTCCTCCCTCAGCACTCTGAATTATCTGGCATTGTGAACTTGTACACTTCAGGATATGTTTTCCAAAGCAGTCAGATGCTTTCTACCAAGTGAAATGTATAATTTATTTGTTCTTTTACAGCAAGGTAGAAAATGCAGCTTTTGAGGAGACCTGGAAAATTGTTGTTGCTTTCTTATTTCTAATTCCCTCATGAGAGTTCCCCTATCTTTTCTTACTCAGAGATTTAACTCACAAAGTTCTGTTGTGAGCAAGGTGATGCTTTTGCCGCTTTCCTGAGTTAGCAATGAGGTAGGGAACTAAATCTTACTGGTTACTTCAGCTAAAGGAGGCAGAGGAAGGACTAGGCTGCCAAACCAAAGCTTCAGAGAGTTTTGCAAGCAATTGGTGTTAATTATTTTTGTGCTAAGGACAGAGCTGGCAGCCCCTGTGGCGTCACTGACTGCTGGCCTTAGCTGGGCCTCAGCATCAGCCCTGGGGCTGGTTCTGCAACGCATGGCAGGGCCTCAGTAGAGTCAGAGAAAGTCTTTACTGGGCCAGTATTCTCAGGGATCACAGCCTGGATTTGCTTCCTGCACTGCAGCTTGTCAGGGGAGGCTTGCATTTGCAAACAAGGGTAACTGAAATCAAACCAATAAAGCTCTGGGGAGAACATTTCAAGGGCAGCATTGCTGCAGCACTTGCAGGTCCTTGGCTGTGAGGGCAAGGGGGGGCAGGGGCAGTGCTCTGCTGTGGGTACTGCCTGCTTGCAGGTGTGATGGGGTCCTTTACAGGGACTCTCAGGGGACAAATGGCCTGCCAAGAAATAACATTTCTGTGGGCCTAAAACCACAGGATTTGTAAACTTTCCTCTTTGAGTTACTGCCACTAGGCCCATGCTTACTGAGCCATTAATTTTGTTGGACCTTCAGTAGAGGGAGTAAAACACACATGGAGTGTGGCTCCCTGGGTGTGGCAGGTAAGTGCCTTAGCTGCCTGTTGGGTTAGAGCTGCCCCAAATAATTGTTCCTGCTGGCAGCAGGGAGGTGGGCAGGCACTGCCCCAGTGCTGTGCTTTGGGCCCCTGCTTGGTGTAAGGCTCCTTCTGTGAGCTGTTGGGTTTGCTTTAGGATTCTTTTCCCTCTCCCTTTGGAGTGCTCCCCATCCTGCTGCAGATTTTGATGTGGACACCTACCCATGCTTATTTTGCTGGAAGCTGTCACAGGCAGTTACAGGATGATTTACCTGTATGGCAGAGTTTAAACCAAGAGGTTGTCTGGATCATTGTGTTGGGATTTGTTGTGCTGTTTTCTACTGTCTGACAAACTAAATGCTGTGTCCCATTGTAAGAACAAAGGCCTTTGGGCAGGGCTTTATTGCGCTTGTAACTGCTGCCTCCAGGTTAGTTCTGCAATGGTGCAGCTTATAATGTGCTGCAGATAATCCTTTGTAGTAATTTTTTTCTAAGCTTTTCAACAGGGAAGGATAGCAGAGATGTGTATGATGAGCAGGGAAGGGAGGGTTTTGGGTTGTTTTTTTTCAGGGGGATTGTGGTAGATGTGGAGGTGGGGAACTATTTGTTTTTGAGATGGAAAAATATTAAATGCCCAGATAAATCTTCTGCTTCTCGGGGCTTGGAGAGCATATAGCCCATTTCCTGGCTAAGACTGGGCACTGTAATCCAGCCCCAGAGGATGATCCATATCTAGATTCATACGGTGCTTTAACTTTGCTTGCAGACCATTGTTGCTATTAACAAGGATCCAGAAGCTCCAATTTTCCAAGTGGCAGACTATGGACTGGTGGCAGACTTATTTCAGGTGAGGCTAAACTTGACGTGCAGGATAACTTTGGGAGAGCTGACAGGAGCTTACATAATGTAATCTAATGAGTGTTAACAATGTCTTTGTGAGGGTGTTTGCTTTGGGTTGTTTAAAAATTTGCTTTCTGATGTCATGATTTGCATGCTTGAAATTGAATCCCTGCAAGTAGGTTGTGTTGGGGAGCTGTCACAGCCAGCATGCCTCAGTTTTGGTTTGGTGAGGTTGAACCCCTTTGGAAATAACCGCACATAGGTGCTTGCATCTATTTTTAAGCTTCATAAAGTTTGGAAGTAGAGAGTTGGCAGGAGGCGTGATTATTTCTGCCTACGCTTGCTGCCTCACTGAGCGATGCCCGGGAGGAGCTTGCAGTTCCCTCTGGAGCCCCGAGCCGTGAGCCAGCCCTGTCCCAGTGCCCGTGTGTCTCTGCCTGTGCGCAGCCACACGTCTGAGTGGCGGGAGTGTCGTGGCTCTGTGGAGGCACAGGCAGAAGCTCTGCCAGCACTTAATGCCACTCCTGAAATAATGCCCGCTGGCTCCATGGTGAGCATGGGCCTCTTCGTAAGCCAGAGACAAAGTCACATTCTGAAGAAACACCATGTAGACAATTTCCTTAATAAATTTTGTACGAATGCATTATTTCCACCTAATGGAAATGTAGCTCTCTTAAATAATTAAGAGGCTTTATTCAGCAGGAGAGAAGTGGGGAGTGCTGTGAGCTGGGGTGACCCACAGCCCCTGGAGTGGTGTGCTGGGTGGGAGGGTGGGCAGTGTAATTGCAGGGCTGGGAACTGCACAGGGTGAGTTTGAGGGGGTCAGAGGGGAACATGCACTACCCTGGCCCTGGTGTTTGCAGGCGGTGCCAGAGATGACGGAGCTCCTGAAGAAGAAATGAGTGCTGGTGACGGGACCCGGCGCTGTGGAGTAAGGACAAATAAAGGATTTTACTGGAAAGAGGTGGGGTTGGTCACTCTGGTGTTGGGATGGTTGTTTTTTGGTTTTGTTGGGATTTTTTTTGGTGGTCAGTTGCATGGCACATGGAGTGGTGGGGTGGAAGCATGCAAGACAGGGAAGGCAGGTAAGAGAAGAAGGCAAGAGCAATACAAGGCCAGGAGGCAGGCAGTATGTGTGTGTCAGTGATTATTCCCATCTCCACACCCCTCCCAGCCGTACTCAGCCCCTGGGTAGGGTCAGGCTGGGGCATCCGACTGGGGAGCCTGGCTGGGCCTAAGCTGTCCAGCAGCTCTGTCCTGCCCCTGGAGACTATGGGGCTGTGCTGGCCCTGGACTAGTGGAAGTTCCATGGTGTTCCTGGCACGGTATATTTGTCCCTCCAGGCACTGTGGGTCCGTATTGGCCTAAAACTGCTGGAAGGTCCATTGTTCCCAGATGGCCACTGTAGGTCCCAGTTGGCCCAGAGCTGGTGGCAGGGCAGGCAGGTCATGTGTCACAGACACTGGCGAGCAGAGGCGCTGCTGGCCTCGCCCTGGGCTGGTGGCTATTGCAGGAGATGCCACAGGTCGCCTTCAGCACTGCCACCTCGCCTGTGGCAGCCTTGTGGCCCAGCACAGTGGGCGTGTCCCCACAGGAGACCCCATTCCCCCAGGCTGGCCCTATGCCTCAGGAACCCTGCCCAGCCGTGGCTCTGGGGGCCCCAGTGCCCCATACTTCTCCTCAATCATTGGGGCACCCTGGGGGCAGTCGAGGAGTGGCTTGAGCTGGAAGACATCAAGACTCTCCTGGTTCCTGCGGTTGTAGACACTGACCCGGTGGCCCAGGTCGGGGCTGGCCCCCCCAGAGCCTGCCGGGCTGGGCAGCTTCAGGTTGACAGGATCCAGCCCCTTCTGCGCCAAGCAGGCCTCTTCCGACAGGGACGAGAGCAGCTCCTGCACCACGGCGTGGGCCACACGCTGCCGGGCGGGCGCCAGCTCTGGCCGTGGTCCCGCGCCGGCCTCGGCCGGCTCCTCGCAGGCCGTGCTGCAGTCCGGGGACGAGCCCAGGGTCTGGCTGCTCTCGCTGCAGCCCCGCGTGCCGGAGCTGACGGTGGAGCGCGAGGCGCTGCCCGACGTGATGCTGGCAGAGGTCCCGGTGCTGCCCAGGCGCAGCGGCACCTCCACCGTGAACAGCTCCGAGGAGATGTTGGGCCGGTGCACGTCGATGGCGGCCGTGGTCACCACGCAGATGGCGGCCTCGGGGACTCCGCTGTCTGCAGGGACAGAGCACAGAGCAGCTGAGAGCCCGTGCGGGCAGGGACACGCGTGGGGAGCGGCTGTAGAGGTGTATAGAGAGCGATAGCGAGTGCATGTGTGCTGCTTTGTACCTGTATCTACGTACACAGAGCCATTTGAGGCACACACACACACACTAGTACGCAGTCCCCCTTTAATACATGCATATGTATATATCCAGTAACATGAACAGCGCTCAGCTCTAGACCCATCTCTCTATGTTTGTTTATAGGGGGAGCAGCTGTAGAGGGATACACAGCTGTAACTTGCACTGCATGCCTCTATCTGTGTGTGTATATACAGTCACTCCCAAACACGAACACCTAGAGGTGTAGCCATATAGCTAAAGGGGTATGTATGTATGTATGCATAAGGAACTGCAGCTAGAATCCATTCTGCCTGCATGTGTACATGGACAGGCAATAAGTACCTAGGCCATAGTCCTGCCCTTTAAATAGCTGGCATTAGCTATTGCTACAACAGCATACCTCCCCCCTGCCAAATTGGACTAGTTTTTATGTGCATGTGTACCCCTAGAGATACATGCAGAGCTACACACACACACATACTTACACATTAACAACGCCCGCTCTATTGAGACAGTCTTTAAATGATGCACATATGCCTTTTATCTATCTCCTAGATACACTGGGGAGGCATAGGCAGAGATACACAACTATACATAGTGCCACATACCTGTATATGCATACATGGGCACACACATTTATTACATACAATACACAGGCACAGAGATGCAGTCTCTCACCCCCCCCCACCCCATTTTGTACACACATGATCTGTATAGAGATGAGGAACTGTCTGTATGAGCCTCATATACAATACATTGTACAAAGACATTCTGTTATACACACACACGATAGAGTGCCCCCTTGAAAGACATACAGTTATCTACCATTAAATAAAATATATATGACCCCTCTATCTTTCTATAAAAATGCATACCTATTTCTCTGTATGTGTCTATATGTTTATTGGATAGCTATATATGTAAGAGATGATACCTACACATGAACATACCTCCCTTTGTATTTACATAGCTATTTATATACACGTCTTTAGACTTAGATTTAACTATATGGAGATCCATATATAATACAGTACACATACATATGAAATACTATTAATGTCTCACCTTTAAATAAATATAATTATTATCTATAAATAGAACATACCTGTGCTCTCACACATACTTACCCTTATATATAAATACAGAGATGTCTCACTGTGTGTGTATAGCTGGGGAACAGTTAGAGGGATGTACAGAATGCATTTTACCTATACATGAACATCCCCTCCCCCCTTACAGTCTTTTTATGTATATATATCTATCTATGTAAATATATATATATATACACATACATATATATGTATCTTTTTATAGCTTTCCAAGTACATTATGGGCATCTATAGAGATATATATAAATATATAATACCACTTACCTCTCTGTATACATGTGCAGACACACACATATATAATACATAGGTGTATCTACACAGGCTCTCACCCACCTAATTTTATACATACCTAATCTTTATATACAGATTTAAAACCATATAGATAAGCGGAAGAGCTGTCTCTGTGCACATACATACATACAAGCCCCATATGTAATACACTAGACCTGTACATATACATAGGTACAGACATTTTCTACATATATAGCTCTGTGTGTGTGTATGTATACATGTGTGCACAGATATATAAAAATATATATATGTACTATCTATAGGACAGAGTTGTTGTCCTCCCCCTTTAAAAACATAATTGTCACTCTTTAAATAGAATGTATGCACTTACACACATGTATGCTTACCTTTGTGTATGAATATTATGTCTTATAGTGTGTGTACATAAATCTGGAATGTATACACAGGGATATATAAAACGTGTATCAAATAACATAAGCTATACATATAATACATATATAACACTGTAGCTATACATGACACCCCCAATCTTTATACATGTTTTAAAATAGATACATACACCTTTTTATAGATAGGAAAGTTTATTATGGGGATGTATATATAGGGATATACATCTATGTATAATACAATATGCACCTATATATATGCACCTGCCCCAGTTCAAATACATATATAACCTCTACCTGCATAGATTTTTCTATATAGATATGGGGAGTGTGTGTGTGTCTATATAATACATTACATATACATGCACATACACTGTAGTATATGGTCCCCCCATATTACATCAGACCTATGAATATGCAGACATTTTATAAATACACTGTACAGTCCCTTCTTTCATTCCGTACAATTATCACTTGCACATGCACAGCCTTACCTTTCTGTATGACTGCACAGACTTGGCACCGTGGGTACATACATGGACAATGTCTGTATCGGGATATACATTATACCTACACTTGCACACCCGAGCACACCCAGAGACATATGCACGTTACACGTAACAGATATTATCCACAGCCAATGAGACGTGTGTGCATACACATACATACACCGTTCTGGAGGTCTTCATGTGTATTAAGGGGATATATAGAGAGAAATGCACAAATAGTGCTGTACACCTGCATATACACGCACATACATACTCTATAGAATACACAGCTATATAAATGTAGTCTCTCTCCCTCTCTCCCTTTTATATACACATAATCTTTAGATTTCTCCATACACATATGGGCACTATGTGCATACTTGAGCTCCATATAGAGTATTTTACACACACACGCATATATGTATATATACACACACATATATTCACTATAATACATAGCCCACCCCTTAAACATATATATAATTATTACTAAATAAAAAAGATCCCACCTCTCTCTCTCTGTGTATTTGTTTATAAGATGTACATATAAATATATATAATAAATATACTTTACTTGAAAACTCACATCTTTATTGCTATCTGTATAAGGGGGGTTAATATCAAGGGATGTGTGTATATATACACACACACACACCCCTATAAGTAAATAGGACATGCTTCTATATACCTGCTCACCATATATGTATATATATATACACATACACACACAGAGTCTCTCACACACTTTATCATTCTATAGAGATACAGGCAGTGTGTGTATATATGAAGAGTCCCCTATAAAATACAGCATACAGACATGGACATTTGATACATGGAACACACAATAGTCCCTTTAAATACAGTCTGCTGGCCTTAAATAGAACACATACCCCCCACATGTATACAGATATATACATACATACACACACAGACAGACACATATATAAATTTGTGACTATATACGCAGGGACTGCATGTATAAGGATATACATATATAATACACGATACATGACACCAATTATACATATACATATAAAATTCTAGGTACACCCCCCCTTTTAATGTCTCTCGATGTATATTATGGGGATATACATCTATAAACAGTACCATATACCCGTGTATATATCTCTCTATCTCTACACACACACACACTCTCTATATAAAATACACAGGTATATATACAGGGTATCCCCCCTCTTTTATATGTACATTTATCCATATAGATGGGGGAATATGTGTGTATACCTGCTTCATATATAGTATATAATGTATATATCTCTAATGCTTACACCTATATATATATACATCTTTGCAGACACATGTGGACTGTATATACAGGGATATACATATAAAATACATCACTGTTGTATGTAAACACACACACACACACATTATGTATATATATATATGCACAGACATGGTCCCTCACACCTTTCCCTCCTTTTTACATACACTTACACCTATGTATAGATCCATACATCTTTATATATAGTCCTGTATAGCTTGGGGATGTATATAGGGAGACAGACACAAATAAAACCAATACTGTATATCTCTGTGTGCATGGGTGTACATTTTTTAAACAGCTCTCTGTATAATTCACGTGTCTGTGGATACACAGGCTTTCTCTCACACACGCACACACATACAGATTTTATATACCCATATACAGAGCTTTATATATACACATCCGTATTTATAGAGGGAATGTCTCTATGCATGTATCTATGTTTCCCCTTCATAACGTATTATATCTACATATGTACACATATTCTATACATAATACTTATGTCTATATATACGCTCATGTTTTTTCTGCTATATAAACCATATACGTATTTAAACAGGCTCTCACATACCTACCCATGTATATCTCTCCCTATATGACTATATGTATCTTATTATATATATTTATACATATATAAAATACCAGTGTAGTCTACAGATCTTTACCTGTCTTTGTACCTGTCTGCATATACATGCATAAACAGCCTTATTTATATACACACAGATATAGGATATATCTCTATATAAAATTCCACGTACCTATATATTTATATAAAACAAGTATATATTTTATATATAAAAATACACATAATAACACACATAATATGGATTAAAAAGATATGTCTATGCAGACAGTCATACACACTTCTAAAATATATGTAATTATGTTTTAAAATAAAATATATAGACATACTTTTTCCCCTCTGTATGTGTCTATGTGGGGAATTTGTTTATCGGGATATAATACATAATATAATACCTATATATGATACACACATATACAGATATATCTATCTTATATGTCATACATATGATAAATATTAAATATATATGTAGCCATTCACACCCCCTTGATATATATTACCTAAGAAATATAAAATATGAATATACAGCTTCTCTCACGCATATCTATATATAAATAAATGTATATGTATATATCCCCATATATATGGGAATATATAAATAAATGTGTATGCATATATCCCCATATATATGGGATAGACATATATATGCACACATATATGCCCCACTTTATGTATCTTTATACAGACTGTGTATACATACATAGCCACACCTTTATATATAAGTATCTATGTCTCCATGTATGGATATGGCTATAGATACATAATACATGACAGCTATATATGTACACACACACATTTTATAATGCATATAAAATATATATGTATAGACACAAACATGTATAAATGCCTTTACAGATCTTTAAATACACAGGAAGATACTGTAGATGTATTCATATGCACATATCCTAATCTATAAACAGATATACAGAAGCTGTCTTTAGCAAGCATGTGTATCTCGCCACGTACATGTATGATACAATGCACATACACAGTACAATATCCATGTATTCATACAGTCACAGAATGGTTTGGCTTGGGAGGGACCTTCCAACACATCCAGTCCCACCCCTGCCAGGGACACCTTCCATTATCCCAGGGTGCTCCAGCCCCATCCAGCCTGGCCTTGGGCACTGCCAGGGATGGGGCAGCCCCGGCCTCTCCGCGCAGGCTGTGCCTGGCCTCAGCCCCCAGCTCTCCCAGCCTGGCCCCAGAGCAGAGCGGCTCCGGCCCTCGGGCAGCTCCGTGGCCTCCTCTGGACTCGCTGCAGCAGCTCCACGTCCTGCTGGCATCAGCCGGAGCTGGGCAGCTCTGCGGGTGGGGCTCACCTGAGCGGGGCAGGCGAGCGTGGCCAGGTCACGGCGAGCTCCGGGTCCTTGTCCTCAGGGCTGCTCTCGATCCCTTGGTCCCCAGCCCGGGGTTGTGCTGGGGAGTGCCCGGACACAGAGCCAGGACCTTCCCCTCTGCCCTGCTGAACTCTGGGCAGATTCAGGAGCCCACCTCTCCAGCCTGCCTGGATCCTGCTGGATGCCAGCTGGATTTACAACCAGACACTCACACACGCACTCCTCTGTTTTATGTAGCTTCGGCTACACATAAATCTATTTCCAAGTGTGTGGATGTATATACAGAATTATAAATATATAATACATTATACAAAGATACATATTTTCATTCCTGTAACATATACACATGTATTTCTATAATATATACACATATATTCTGACCATCTCTCCTCTCACACTCCTTTATATGTTTTATATATTTAATACATGCATTCTAATAAAATATCTAGGTATGTACACAGACACAGCCTTTCACACATCTTTATATATATATAAAGGTATACGTGTATACACAAAATCACACATACCTTTTTATGTGTATAATCTGCTCACATAAGGGGATGTGTGTATGTTTGGAGAGACATATATGATACACTATATACATATATGTACAAACACGTATGTTTACTTACATCTTTATATATGTTTGTGTATCTGGGTTTGTGTGTATATATGTGGGATATATAGAATACACTACAGATTGATATATATACTCATATATACAGATCTTATATATAATAGACACATCCTTATATAAAGATATCTATATATGCCTATATTTCACTGTGTATGCATTCTATACATAGGGATAAAGCATTTAATACATTATACTTAAGTACACATAAATGCATATATATGTTTATATACACACACATATCTTGTGTATATTCTATGTACATGTATATGCAGGCGCACACACATTTTGTTCCCTATAACCCTGTATATATATATGAGGTTATACATTTATAACACATTATATTTAACCACACACACTTTTTAAATATATATATAAAATGTTATATATGTAAGGGGGGTGTGCACACCCCTGCCTGCACAACCCTGCTCACCTGCACATCAGAGCCTGTCTGGCTCAGCCTCCTCTGGCCCCGCTGTGCCGGCAGCCAGAGCACAGCCAGCCCCAGCTGAGCTGGGCTGTACAGAGCCCCCAGCACGGGCAGGAACCCCCCGTGCTGCACAGCAGGGCTGTACAGAGCCCCCAGCACGGGCAGGAACCCCCCGTGCTGCACAGGACGCCTGCCAAGAGCATCCATTTGAAGGCTGCCCTCAGGTCACGGCCCTGCCGCTGAGGTTTCCCACCATTCAGGTTAACCTTTCTGAAAGGTTCCCAGCGTGGTGCTGGGCTAAGCTGTCTCCCCACTTCTTTTCTCTTCATTTATTTTATCCATGCTGTTCAGATCCATTTGAACTGCTCTGTGGGCTGGACAACCCAGCTACAGGGAATTAACCTCTCCCAGATCTCCAAACCATCCTGAGTGCCATCAGCAAGAGCAAACTTGGGGCCCTTCAACTTTCAGAGGATTACTGTTGGCACACTCTTCCATGGACCAAACCAAGAGACTCTGGGGTGGGTTTCACTTCCAGGACAGATCTACACCACTGCTCAGTCTCACCTGGTTTACAGCACACAATGCAATGCAAAAATACCACTCAGGTTTGTGTTTTCAAGCAACACTTACCACTGCTGGGCTCGTTGTAGTATCGACTGATGTAATTATTCATGTCATCCTCTGAAAGAACAAAAAGGCAGCCCTTAGAAGACCATTTATTCCATCAAATGGCTGAATCCCACCCCATGGCAGGCTCTCCTCTCCCTGCATGCCCAGAGCCACCTGCTCTGGATTTTTAGGCCACAATGCGTTACGCTCCCATCCATGCTGTGGCTGCAGCCAACACAGGATTATCCTTTGTCACAGCCCTTTACAGCACCAGCCTGGGAACGAGGCATTTTGGGCTCCAAAGGAAAGGTGCTCTGTGATCTTTCCAGAGGCTGATGCGAGGCCGGCCAGTTCCCCAGGCCCGTCCCCTCGCTGCTGTAGAGACAAACATAACACTGGCCTTTCCCTGGTCAGCAGGGCCCTCCCCTCCTCCACAGGGCACACAGAAAAAACCTGGTCTTTATCCTGACAGGCCGAACCAAGGGCACCAGCACAGGCAGACTTACTCCTGCAGTACACTGACATCCCCAAGTCACCTCCTTCCCACAGAAGAAAGAGAGGCACCATGTATGATTTTAGTGTGTAATTCCCCACCTTCTAAGATGTCTTTTTCCCCCCCATTTTGAATGAATGAAGAGTTATTTTGGTGTATATAACACATGCGTATAAATATACAGCATAATGTTAACATTACATTATTTGTTGGCTTAAAACCTACTTTAAAGAGTTTTACAAATCAAGGGTGTAGTACTAAACTTGTAGTACATGCACGAGAGCTACACCTGAATTTCAGCAACAGCAAGTTAAAAATGAAGACGTGACCACAGAAGAGAAAGCAGCAGCACTACCGCATGTACAGATTTTAGATGCTGCAGATGACAGGGGGATTTACTGTTATCTTACGGAAAAGCAGAACATTTTACTGTTGTGGAAAAAGAAAAATTCTCTTGTTCTGAGCAGAAGGCAAACATTGCTGCTAAGGAGCAGTATCGGCAGGCCCAGAGAATGTCAGGCTTCCAAGCAACCCGACATGCCCAATTTGCGGTGTATCTGTGCTCTAAAAGCATTCTCTCCTTTTAAGTGCTCTTTTTGATACCATGTTTCAGAAACCCATGCTCATCCCTTTGAGCCAGATTTCCTTCGTCCCCCTGGGTCTCTGTGGCTACAGTCCTGCCTCATCACAGCACATTGCGGTTTGCAGGTGAAAGAAACAGATGTTTTCTGGGGAACACTTTCCTCACACAACAAGACCCAAACCACCAAGCACTCTGTACCTGAAATAGCTGCACTCATAAGAAGGCAATCTAACCTGACACTGAAAGGCAACGTGGTTGTTTTCCTGGTTTCATTGGATCTTAAAAGCTTTTTCGGCCCTTGTTGATCTTTAAATGCCTGCAGTCAGAGGTGTGCTTTGTGCTAATGTCTGAGTTTAAAAAAGAAGCCTCAGAGTAGCTCAAGGCGATGCCGCTGAATTAGGAGTACATTGCAAGGCTTTTCAGCTATCTGCTACTAAAATACACTTCATTTCAATCATGCATAATTGATACTCTCAGTGCCACCAAACCTGCCAGCCGTACAGACACAGGTTCTGGTTCAGGCATGGAACCTTCAGAAGATACCTGTGTAGCTGTACTTCTGGTAGGACATTCTCAGCATCTTCAACTTGGGAGTCCAATTCTAAGCAGACAAACGAGGAAAACAGCACAGCACTCTGGCTGGACGAGGGTCACCCTCCTTGTCACCTGGCAAGAGCCACAAACAGGGGCCCTGGGTGCTCCCAGTACAGTCTCTCCAAATGGCAAGATACTTTGCATCAAAGACAGAGAACGCTTGGAAAAGTTACTCGTGTCTTAAAGACAAGGCTCAAATCAAGGCTTCTTTAGGACTGCACACATTTCCTGCCCTGGCCACCTGTCTGTCAGCTGACAGAATGTAGCAGGGCACTGCTCCCAAACGCATCCGTTGTGTTCAAACCAAGTTAGCAAGGAGAACCAGGCTGCTCTTTATGTCAGCAGTGGGCAATGCCAAACGCCCGCAGAGGAACTCCAGCAATGCACTGCCCCTGCTCCCTTTGAGCTGTGAGGAGACTTCTGGACTGGCCTGGCCCTGTGTGTGGCCACAAGCACACAGGACTGGGGGAGCTCCCAGCTGCCTACTTTAATGTTATTCTGCGATGGCCTTATTAATGTCATTGCTTACTGCTGCTTATCTTTTAGCTATAAATTAAATATATATGTAGAAATATATCCATATGTGCATGCGTATGTAAGTATAAAACACATATATTTAACCTTGAGTAGTTTCTTATGAATAAAAACCAATAAAGAGTAATGGAATAACAGTAGTAGAATAAATATTTCAACAACAGATTAAGTTTCTGAATCATTACATTAAAGCACACTGACAATTAACAAACTCATCTGAGTCATATGGGAGTCTCAGCTGCTTTGGGCACTGAAGGTTATAAACAATTCCAGTTACTTCCCATTATATTCTACATTGCTGAAAAAAAGGAGTTCAAAATAATGCAAGAAATACACAACTGAAAGCACCTATTTGTGCATATAAAATGTACCCACAAAGCCACAGTTGTGCACAGTACCATGGAACACTGCTCAAGTGCTTGTGGGGATTCCAAGATGAAGTCCCTGCTCAGAGTGGGAGTCCCATGGATCAGGATCAGCCGGTGGCACGCAGGAAGTTTGTAGGAGGAAGCAGGGAAGAGCAGCTTTTACAAGAGGGGCAGAGCACTTGTATTATTTACATTCTACACAGTGTTTTCTGCTGTCAATCTGTTCCAGTTTCAGCTGCAGAAAGGGAGTTGTCTTAAGAAATACTTCATTTTTCACAATTTCCATGGGGTTTTTTTAAACCTTTTTTTTTTAATTTCTACCACCTTGCAATTTTCAGGATCCAGATTTAATTTTTCTCCTTTCCTAGAAATAAATCCATCTCCTCCAATACACAGAAATGTTACCTGCACTTCCTTTTCCACAAGGCAGACTTTGCATCTTTAGCTATAAGGATGCCCATACGGTATTTACAGCAAACTAAAAAACTGGCAATAAGTAGAAAGGAAAAGCATTTCCCTCTTAATTCCCATGAAAATGGCAATCTTAGGAAAATGTCTGTGGATGGTGACTGGGATCCTCTTGCTACATGTACCAGCAGGGATCATAGAAACTTTTCTGCTGGAAAAGGCCTTTAAGATTGAGTCCACCAGTAAACCTAACACTGCCAAGCCCACCACTAAGCCATGTCCCTCTGTGCCACATCCACCCATATAAATGACCCCAAGGAAATCTGGATGACAGGAAATTTAGTGATGAAGATCCAAAAGGTGTGAGCTGAGAAAGCAGAATGGGGAGAGTGAGGCAGCTCTTCCCCATGTGAAAACCTGTGGCGAACAAGGGTGGATCTACAATCTTCCCTGCAAAGTGGGAGTATGGGAGGCAGTGAGATCCACGCCGTGGAGGAATTCAGCTGAGTTCTGCTGAGCAGGGGCAGGAAGGAGCAGAACTGGCTGTTCTCTGTGGTCCATGAGCAGTGTTTGCTCAAGCAGCATGGGCTGACACCTCCAAGGGGTGAGGCAGCAGAGACCACAAATGGACAGTGGGGCTGTGTCCAGCATGATCGGCGCTTTTACTCCACAGAAGGGAATGTCTGACTGGGAAGGCTGCTCAGACTCTGACCTATCTCACATAAACCCAGCCTCCCCTGGCACTGTAACCAACCACCCCCGTAAGGCTGCTCACTGCAGTGCAGTCCCATCTCTTCGCCTGCTGCCCAAATCCCTGTTATTGAAAAAATGTGTGGTTCTCAGTCAGGATCTGTCTGACAACCACTGGATTTTGTCTGATGAAGGTTTCCAAGATATCTGCTTGTTCTTTTCCTGCAGGACTCAAAACACACACTGCAATAGTTCAGGGAGTAATAAACTATGTAGAGTACAGTGCCATATAATCTCATCTGACCCAAGAGACAACACTACAATCTCTCTCTCTTGGCCCCATAAAAACCTAATAAATTTAGTGAAACACATAAATGAAATTCTACCCAAGGCAGATCTCCTTCAGTTCTATAACGCCTCAACAGTGTTCTTTGTTTCATCAATGCCTTCAGTGGATGATCTGCAACTCCCCTGCATACAAGAAAAGACCTTAAAAAGGTGGTTTTCTTTTGAAATATTTCATTATTAGAGTATTTTATTTCATATTTTTATTGCCATTGGTTGTACTGCCTTCTGTCTCTCCAAGCTGAATTTTCTGAACTGGAAGTTATTTTTTCTGCTGTGCAGCCTCCCACTGAGGAAGTGAGTCCTCAGAGTAATGTCTTACCCCGACTTCCTTCCAGAAAACAATCTTTACTAGAAGGTTTCTAAAAAGGCAGGTCTTTCATCTGTTTCAACAGGAACCAGGAGTGGCCAGCTGGCACTTTCCAGGAGACTTCCCCTGCTTTTGGTTTGAAGACAGATTGCCATATTAGTGCAAGCTGCAGTACTCACACCACTGTTCAATTCACACACACATCCAGTCCCTGTAGAGGCTGGACGGATGCCTGAGCACATGGATATTCCATCTTGAGAGCAACTGTAAAGTCAGCTTGCACAGAAAACAGAGCAACAGCTTCAGCCTGCTTCTAAGTAAGAAATCAACCTGCGGTCAAAGTCACTGTGCAGAAGGAAATCTGGGCTATGGAAAAGGCTCTATTATCAGCAGATGCTGCTGGGACAGAAACCCAAAATCCTGACAACAAATAGGGGGCTTCGGGCCTCACTTGAGCAGATGATGCAGCAAGAGCACTGTGAGCCGACTTGAGCATGGCTGGGATGCAGCACAGCTCGGTGTCAGCGTGGCTGTGGGCACAGGATGCCCTGGGGATTCTCAGTGCTCTTTCCAACCTTGTTCTCAGTGAGTATGGATCAGCAGATCCACATCTGAGTTGGCTCGTTCCAGTCAGCCTGGAGCAGACTCAGAGGAACTCGGGTCTGTCTCTGTGAAACAGCAACATTTGCTGAGTCTAAAATACAAAGGTTAAGGAACGATATGGCTGCCACCAAAACAACCATCAAGATAAGAATAAATTAAGCAAAAGGATTCAAGAGCAAACTGTTATAAACTGGCAACAAAGAAGTGTAATCTGAGAATTAGGAAAAGACTTCTAATACTTTAGAAACCAAGCTGCTGGAACGGCGGCAGAGGGCAGAACACGTCACTGCTGTCACAGGGAGCACCATCTGCTTATGAAAGGATCATTATGAAAGGACTGCATGCTTAGACAGTGGAAAACATTCCAGTTCTGTGTTCCTTTACCTGTCAGCAATGTCTTCACACCTCTTCACATTAATGATGAGAGACAACTTCAACCTCACAGGCATGACTGTAGGCTCAGCCCTTGTGGGAGTGAGCAGTTTCTACCCCACCCGTTTGGTGACTGTGGAATACAAGAGCCTAACTCCACTAACTGTACACACATTTCTCTAAGTGTTGCTTAAGGTTTAATTCCTTTGATTCCTGCCTGGACGGTCAGTGCACAGAGAACCACAAAGTCTGAAAGAGGCACCTAGAGAGAAGCCAAGTTGAAGTGGCGTGCACTTAAGATACTCCATTTCCAGGAGTAGACTTCAAAGTAGATACATTTCAGCATTTGAAAAGAACCATAAACTATTTTTTATCTATTGTTTCGCACTAACAGGGTTCTCTTAGAACACTAACAGATGATCACCAAAGGAACTGGCTTAGAGTTTAAAAGCATCCAACCAGCTCAGACTGCCTCGCAAGGAACAACTGACAAAATCCTTTCCAGTGCCCTGCTTTGCCTTCTCAGACAGCTTATGCATAATCTTAAGGGGAGCCCTCTGAAGCTCCAGAATTTTTCATGCTCGCCTCCCAGTATCCTACTTTCTTCACTTACAAAACAGTGGGTATCTACAGGGAGGGCAAGCTTTACTTTTCTCTAAAGCATGATCATAAATTGCAGCAGTCCCCCAAAGCAAAAGACTTACTGCTAACCCTATAAAAATGGAAATTTGACTCAGAACAGTTAAAAAAAGGTTTTTGGCGATGTGAAGTTCCGGTTCTTGCTCAAAGGAATAGAAGGGTGGTATATTAATCTTGCACTATGGCAGTACTGTAGAATTTCAAAAACTGAAATGATATATGCAGGAAAATGAGGAATTTCCACTAGGGACTCTAATTCATATGTTATGGGAGAGATTAAAGAATAATAAATTTTGGAAGGAAGTATTAATGGCTAGAGGGGGCACTGTGAACCTGGCATTCCCTGAAGCCTGGAACTTTGTATACCAAACACTAAAAATGATTTGTGCAGAACTAGAAAACATTAGCTATTATTCTCACCGTGACCAGTTACATACTGTACGAAGTAAGAAGTCCTTTATAATTTAGAACTTCCTTTATAATTTAGAGATTAATAGATAGGACGATATTTGCCATTACGTGAAATGGCAACCAGCTCTGGGAAGAAGAAAGGAGCACTTAGGGTATTTCCCTTGCTCTTAGAGAAAGGCTGACCACAATGGTCCTGAACATCATTAGCGATGCTGCCGTGCACTCACAGGCAGCAGCTTTCAGCCCAAGCTCTTCACAAACAGAGGCAGAGAAGCTGAAGTGCTCTGAGAGTGCAGCAAATGTCAGAGCCCTGCCCCTCTCTTGGGTCTATTTGTTTCCTGGTGTTGATACTGGTACCCTTTGACTTGCAGGCTGAAAATCGTGTTTTAGCCTCCACATTTGCCTGCTCTGGAGATAAAATTCTTGGCAAGAGAAATAAAACTTCAGTTCAAAGCGAGTTAAAGGTGAAAAAAACTCCTGCTTCTTTACCATATTAATTAGGAAATACCATATATCCATACATTTTCCACAGAGTTATTCCTACTGTGTCAGGAGGTCTCTTGGTCAACTGCTCTGGGGAGACAGAAGTGTTGTGAGGCAGCAACCAGCTCATTGTTCACAGAATTAGCACAGGACTGGCCTTCAAGAGGAGGCATGAAATGTTAGCTGGGGAGTTATGGGACTCTTTCAGAGCCCATTGTCCATCTGACCAGAGCTCTTGCTTCTCCCAGTCTCGTACCTGCAATTAAGGCACTTTAAATACAAAGAGCAGGAGATCTGCTGAAGGAAAATCTGGGTGAAAACATGCAATTGAAAACTCCCAAATCAGCCAGCACACACATGGCTCTCCTGGTGCAGGCCACTGTGTGTCTCTACACAAATTCCCTGAGGTGCTGCATGTACCATGTGATACTGGGGTTACCTGACTTACTTTACTGAATGCTGTAGAAAACGGTTGCACAAAATCCTGTCTAAATACCAGAGTGCAAGCTACAGCTGCCCCTGAGGAGCTTTAACTTATACACTATCCCATAAAACTTCCAGGTAGGGAAATGAGTAAGAAGTCTCAATGCTTTCTTATTCCATCAGCCCTCCGTGGTGAAGAATTCTGCACTGAATGTTTCCATTGTTCGATATAGATGGGGGAAATAAGATTAGCCCGAGATGGAATATCCCATTTTCTCATGCAGTGTGTTCTCTAGCCAACCCAAGCTTGCTGGTTTGGCAGAATTCAGAGCTCTCTGAAGACAGTGATTTTTCGAAGGCTGACAAAGTTAAGTTTGGCAAAAACACATGCATTCCATTCCATCCCCCAGCCTCAGGTGTTATACGTAGGGCTAATGTTCTGCCAGAGCATAAAAGAACAGCACATCAGAGCCTGTTCTGCCAAACAGCTGAAACACGGCTTTGAACTGCTGCTCTCCTTTCGACTGTGTAAGTGACTGGTCCCTCAGTTCTCCTCTCCCTCGTCAGTGCAATAGGCCACGGCAGGTATGTTTCAGAGCTCACAAGTGCCACGTGGCACTCGGAATGATTAACTGCAGCCGTCACTCTGGAATCTTGAAGGAGGAAAAACACAGCGCAGAGAAAACGGATGCAAAGCAATCCCTAACGTGGTCTGACACAGAGGGTAACTTGCAAAATATAACCCTTGACCCAAAGGTCAGGTGTAAAAACAGCGGTGGCTGAAGTTCCAGACAGAGCAAGTGGTGCGGGAAGCCCTGAACGCAGCACAGCCAGTGTGACTGTGGGAGAAGCAGGAGGGTACAGGAATTGTCTCGGCTGCCTGTGCTCTACAGAGCCACATCTCTGAGTATTTCACACGCCTCAGCAGGTGGGGACATGGAAGATCCCACACCGACTGGATATGCCCTTCCCACACAGAGGACATGGAGGCACCTTCAGCCAGGCCCTGCTTCCACCTGACACAGCACAGGCAGCTCTGGCTGACACCTGCTCTGCTCAGGGTGGTGCAGAATGAGAAGATACTGCAGCCTGGCAAAGTGAGGATGGTGAAAGCTGCTGCAGCAACTGCCGGCGCATTACTGGGAGTAAAAGTTGGTGCTGGGGAAGAAAGCCCCAGTTGAGGCGGGGAGGGAGAAGAATGAGGCAGGGCTGGCCCAGGATCCTTATTGCCCAGAGGTAACTGCCTTCCCCAGCCGTGAGCTGACATTTCCAAGTTGCACAGAAGCAATCCCTAAGCCAGCACTGCTAGTGCAAGATTTAAAGCCTTGGTATCTTACTACCTTTCTCTTCGCAAAATAATCCAGGAAATGACATGTGAAATCCTCTGTCTCGACTGCCTGTGCCCTGGACTGTGAACACTGAACACTGTTGCTGCTGTGTGGTGTCTCGTGCAGTCTGAATTGGGCCCCGTGTTGGTAGCCCCGTGTGATGACAGACTACCACAGGCTGCTGGCCCTTGCTGTAAGAATATGGAATTTCTTCTGTCCAGCTCCTGCCTCATTCAGCAGAAACTAGTTGTTCAAATACAGTCACCCTAATTTAGGTTCTGCCAACAAGCACTCAATGCATCTACAAAGACTTTGTATGCAATATACAATACAATGCACAAGAAACATTTCCTCTGGTACTTTTAGATGATCTCCAGGAATTGGAAATTTATTCTGCATACTCAGTATAAATGTTTAAACATAACATAACTGCACCTTACCCAATATGTGAAGCAATCCATGTTTTCTTACTTGCTGAATGTCTTTTTTTCAGTGAAAAGCACAAATCCTTCTAATCATGTAACCTAACTGACTGCAGAAATCAATCCTGAAGATTGGTAATAATGAATGATGAATAATGAGTAATTCTGTTAACCTGCATGTTGGAATGAATACCTTGGACAGAAGAATTTTTAACATCAACCTCCACAGCACTAAAATTTCAGCAAGCCTCCTTACAATGTGCACAACACTCTTCAGTTCCAAATGTAACCCGCAAGGAACACATGCATAAATTATAATATATCCACTGGGGAAACCTCTGAAATACTACAAAAAAGAGGGAAATGCATTTTATGGATCAGTCTGCTCAAATGTCTGCTTTTAAATACAATTTCATATCAGGAATAATTAATGGCTTTAGTGTAGTTAGTGCTTAGATATTATAAAGAGGAAAAAACCAAAACAATTTCTACAATGTGATTCTACATTGTGAAAGAAAGGAAAGGATTATAATTTGAAAATGTCTAACAGCTTTTAAAGTATCTGTGCCTTGAATTCTAAGGAGTTTGACCAATGTAAAGATACCGTGCAAACTTCTGATTCCAACAGATTCAAAATAATCAAGCTAAGATGCCCAAGGAAGACTAACATATGACTAAGGCAGAAAGTGTTGTCTCCTCTGGAATATTACATTATACCAGGAGACATTCTGCACTCCACTGTAAGGGCTGGTGGATCACAGGAAAAGGAGCTATGTCTTTTCCAAAAAAAAATTCAGGTCTAGCACTTATGTAATAAAAACTGATCCAAGTAAATTTAACTGTTGTTATTCCCCTGAACCAGAGCTGCCCAACAGACACCCAGAGGCAGCAGAGTGCTCCTCACCACAGCCACGTGGCACTCAGACATGCCAGCAGGATGCCCACACTGCACTTCCCTCCTTTCTTGGCACCAGCGCTGCCCTGCCCAGCACTGGCAGCTTTAGGGAACTGGTGAGAGCACAGCCTTCAGGCAAGGCAAGCCCCACAGCTGATGGAGGAGTCCTCTCCAAACCACAGAAATGCAAGTGGCCAAAGACCAAAACTGTTTTTCAGTGTTCTTCTCCACTTCCCTGCTTTTACCTCTGAGTGATTATCCTTGGCCAACTTTCATTTGGCTGCTGCTTCTTTAGTGTTTGATGGATCTAATCGTGAGGACACTGGGAAGGTACATCACAGTCATTTTCTCCCCATGTCATTTCTTTGGCTCTGTTTAGAACCTGCTCCCAAATACAACAGCTCCTGCCACTTCAGAGCAGATGCAACCTCTCTGCAGCAATGAGACACTGCAGCCTCCAGGGAAGCAATCAACCCCTGCTAGAGTGAAGGTGTTTAGTGGGTTCAGAAGCTCCTGCTGAGGAGGGATCAGCTGTGCACAGGCAGCACTCACCTCGTGGAGGGCGCAGCTCAGTGATGTTCTCGGTGGCTTCGTCGTCCGAGTCTTCAGTGGCCACCACCTTGTACCTCTTGCTGCTCTGTTTGTTCAGCACGTGTGGGACCTGCAGTGCAGCCTCTCTCTCTGCAGCCAAGTCCAAGTCCTGCTGAGCAAGGTGGGCCCTCAGCTGCCGGATTTCAAACTACAGGAAAAAACAACACCACATACCGACATCATGTGAGCATGGCCAGAAGTTTATATGCTACAATTGGGGACCTATTACTCATTTTATCACTAAACACTCCAGTCTGGTAAAACAAATACAATGTGGTTGAGCCAGGACATGAGTCCAAGCTGCTGGTGCTCTCCCAGAGCCTATGTGAGCTGGACCATTGCTCACAAAATCTAAAGACAATGCCTCATGCTTGTCTCCTATTTTGCACGGCTGTGCCTTGAAGGTAAGATTTTGGACAATTTTAACAAGTCTTACTGCCAAATCTCATGTAACCTTTATAGAAAAAGATCATTTTTAGCAGGCATGTAGGGATTTAGGTTCATGACAAATATCCCTAACCACACTTCGTAGTGAGGGGAGGGGAGGTTCTCTGAGCAGCACCCAGAATGGTCCTCCCTCACTAACTAGATAAGAGGAAGACACCACAGGTCTCTTCTAACTTGAAATACTCGTACTCAGCAGTGTGCAGAAAACCCTGGGGAAGGTTACCACTTTTCTGGCCATTCCTCTCAAATAGGTGAGCTACAGCAGTTACAGAATTTCTGCAGCCAGGAGAGGATCTGCCTCATGACTGGTGTTATAAAGCAGACACCTGACAAGAAGAGCCTACCAGGTACAATCTGACTGAGGGATACAGCAGATTTCTCTTGTTTTTGATGGCCACGCACCTTGCACAATGCAAGAAGGAAAACAATTTTTCTGCAGAAGCTGCAGAGACCCTTTAGACCCTTACATAAGCGGGACAAAATCCCCTCTGTTACATCCTGAAGGGCATCACTGCATTATACAGGTGTGAAAGGGAAGGAGCCCACAGCAGAAACGGGGGAGAGACCAGACTTCTCCTGCCCACTCCCTGTTCCAGTGGATAAAGTGAGCATTTCCAAATACCACAGGTTATTGCCAGTCCTTAAAACCTCCACGCACGGTCAGCGGGCAGCTTTTACCGGCAGAGTCCTTGAGTTTTATTGTTTAACTGGGCTCTGCTCATCCCCCGCCAGGGGACACCGGGCCCGTAGCGCGGGCTCTGCTGCCACCTGCCGGGCACAGCGGGAACTGCAGCCGCGCCACCACCCCGCGGGGACACACGGGACCGGGGCACCGGCACCGGACTGCGGCACCAGTGTCCCCCTGCCACAGACAGCGAGCGCGGGCACCAGCGTCACCCTGTCACAGACAGCGAGCGCGGGCACCAGCGTCACCCTGTCACAGACAGCGAGCGCGGGCACCAGCGTCACCCTGTCACAGACAGCGAGCGCGGGCACCAGCGTCACCCTGTCACAGACAGCGAGCGCGGGCACCAGCGTCACCCTGTCACAGACAGCGAGCGCGGGCACCAGCGTCACCCTGTCACAGACAGCGAGCGCGGGCACCAGCGTCACCCTGTCACAGACAGCGAGCGCGGGCACCAGCGTCACCCTGTCACAGACAGCGAGCGCGGGCACCAGCGTCACCCTGTCACAGACAGCGAGCGCGGGTACCAGTGTCACCCTGTCACACACCCTGAACCCGGGCACTGGTGTCACATTGTCACAGACACCGAACCTGAGCACCAGTGTCACCCTGTCACAGACACCAAACCTGGGTACCAACGGCACCCTGTCACAGGCAAGAAACAGAATTTTTGCTCATAAAAGGCATGGATCTAGAGAGGAGACCGGTTCGATACAAACTGTCTCCTAACAATTATCCCAGGATCTTGTAGACGCTGGAATACAGTGTTAGCCACTCAAAGCAACCCCCTAAAAACAAAAGGTTAAGTCTAAGGGCATGTTCCTTACAGGCAAAATGCAATGAGAGGCTGCATGAGCAAATTAGGTTGTAGGTGCTTCTATCTATTGAAGATTATATTGCACACTGACCTCAGGCAGTTCTAATGTGTAAAAGAGCTAATGAGATTGCTCTGACTGCATTCATGCAGTCCAGGGCAGCTAAAATAAATCATTAGGAGGTATAAAATATAACAGTCTTTTTAAGTAAAAACTCTGGGCCAAGGTAACACATGAAATTTCTATTTGCAGTAGGAGCTGATGCAGCAATCTCAGTGCACACCTGGACCAGGAGAGCTGCACTAAGAAAACCACGGTTCCTATTTCCAGGTACACCTTCCTTCCCTCAGCCTGTAAGGCAGGAGCATACTGCACTTATCACGAGAGGACAAAAAAAGGCATATAAACTTAAACACATGCTTTGATTTGTTTAAATTTAGATTTACTCCTAGGTATCAGCTCTGTGGAAGAACCTTGCAAATCTCACAGAGAGCCAGTGACCAAAAAATGCTCTTGTGTGGAAGGTAGCTTGTGACCAAGGAGACAAAGGTAAACCACCTCCTACCTCAGGATAATTACAAACAGAGCACTGGTCCACTTGAAGCTGCTACTGACTTTATTTACCAGGACACCTGTGACATTCATTGTCCTTAATTACATATACTTCGGTAGCTTCTGGTGGGTATTTACCAATAAGTTCCAACATAGTTTGCAATGGAAAAAATGTTTTTGAAAACTTCAAACAATCCCAGCATAATCTAAACTGAAGTGGAACTGGGAGGGCCATCTAGTCCAACACCTCGCTTAAAGCAGGTCCATTTAGCTCAGGTTGCTCAAAGCCTGTCCTCTCACATTTTGACTGTCTCCAGGCTGTGTGCACAGCACCACCTCCCTGGCAAGATGCTCCAGTGCTTGCACATTTTCATAATGAAAATGTTTGTTCTTATATTTCATACGAATTTTGCACATTCCATGCTCATGTACCATCCCTGTGCACCTCTGAGAACTGTCTGGGTACACCCTACCATGATGGAGCTGAAGACAGCAATAAAGGTGTAATACATGTGGCTGATGTGAAAATACACTTATTACCAACAAAAAGGGAGATACAGAATGTTTTCTAGAAGAATGAGTAACTAGATTCTCTGGCATGAAGAGAAAGTTCATCAATGGTAAATTTAAACCTATCATTTTCAAAATCTGTTACATGTCCTCTTGCAGCACAAACCTGGCAACATTTTGTCAGGAAATAAATCAGAACGAATTATGGGGCACTCCTGTGCACTTCCTCACTCAAATAATGCATTAGGTGATTATTTCTAAGCAGGTAAATTGACAGACCTACCCAAAGCTCTAGATAACATCTCAGTTTACATGCCCGGTTTTATTAAGTGGGTCACCCATCCTATCTGATATTTTATAATACACATGTAAGACTTGAAGAGACTTATCAGTGAGTCATTGAGTACTCCCCTTTAATGGTCTAACAACAGGGTAGGATTGACATCGTTTCAGAGAGATCAATGAACATTTTAGCCAGAAGCTTACTTGTGTCTAATGCAGGAGCAATAACTTTGCTCCATTATATTAGTGCTGTCTGTACAGAATGCCCTGCCCTAAAACTCATCTGCCACTGGGATACAATCCAATGTTTATTTCCATTAGTTTAGCCATTGTTGGTAACAATAAAAATCAGGAGACAGTTGCAAACTAATGATTTACGGGTAGAATAAAACACGGGATGACCTTGGCTGCCTTCCATCTGCCAAGAAAATGACTGGTAGTTAGAAATAAATTAAAATTATTGCAAGAGGATAGCATACGTTATTTCTCCAATAGGTAATTTTACCAACTAAATAGCCCTGTCATTAAACTAGCAGCTGTTGTACAAATTATATTCCAAGATAAAAAAAGAAATTACAGCTTCCATAGTTGTTGCAGTGCTAAGAATGATGAAAACCCCAGTCCTAGAGGAGCTGACAGAAAAAGAGCTCTGGTGTGATAAGGCTGAACACATACTCTTGGCTGGGCTGAGTTCAGCTGAATCACTCTTATGAAATTTAAGCAGAAAAGATCAGGTAAGTGTATCCATTATCACAAATGGAAATTCCTTTACAGGTGATTCCAGAAGAAAAAAGCAATCTCCCCTGACTGGAATTTGTAGTTAATGAAACTTTAGAACTTTGTTTTGCAATTTAAGTTATTCTGATAAAACAAAAACATCAGCAATATACTCTGCATATTTTTGACAGTGACTGTAGTGAGACTTCTTTTCCTTTGACCTTTATCCATTTTTAGAAATCCCTCATGCTCCATTCCTGTTTAACAACCTCTTTTTTGGCCAATGGAGAATAAATAAAAACCAAACTATTCAAACAGTTGCAGTGGGGTACTACAGAGAACAAAGTGGTGGTCTATGCAAGTATAATTTATAAAATATATTCTGTTTTTCAGATGTACGGCTAGCCAAAAATCAACATGTGGAAAGAGTTTTCATGAGCCAATGTCAGTCAGGAATGGAAACGTACTTTATAGTTGTGATACCCCATCACTGGTCAAAAAACCCCACAACTGACAAAAGAAAAAGAATTCAAAAAGATGAAGGCAGGTTGCATCTTTCCTGCTTTTAATTTTTAAAACAGAAATCCTGGCTTTGTCTGCTCAGTGTTAAGCACCATCTTCAAAGCAGCATGGGACTTCTCGGAGAACCGGCCACCAACTATTTTAAATCCCAAGCAAAACAGGCTGACTATTCTTCCCAATTCCTCTAATGAAATAATTAATATTTTGCTTAAAACTTTTCAAGATCATTTCACCTGCAGAATATGCCAGACTCTGAGAATTCTAACCCCAATTGCCTGAGCAGCAGCAAAGCAGTAAGAAACTGAACACAGGATCTCAGAAAAGGAAGCACTGGGAAACCTTTCCAACAGGAACGTTCTCAGCCCCGTCTTTAATTACTGAACAGATGCAAATCACCAGTGTGGTCACAAAGGTGCATCAGTGCCTGCCTCCACTGCCGGGCTGCGGGGAACCACGGTGACTTGTGTGTTCTGCCCCTGTGGGCTGCCACTGGGGAGGCAACAGGGCAGGGCAGCCCCAGCCACCCACCTGCCCCGAGAGAGCTGGCACCACACAGACAAGGCAACCTGGAATCAACCCCTCCTGGCTGCTGCTCTGCATCTGGGCACAGCCAGACTACTGCAGGCAAACCTTCCCTCAAAAACACAGACAAGCACCCTGAAACACCATGAACAAGCAATCCTTTAAAAAGCTCAGGAAAGATGATCAAACGAAAAAGCAAAAACCTGGCAGAATTTTAGACATTAAATACCATTAGGAGCCATTTTTCCCATCAGATGCTGTACACAACATTAATGTGAATATTATAATGCTGACAACTTGTTCTTTACTGAATTATGAAGCTAATAATTTACAAATAAAGAATGCAGTATTTGTGTCAATGTCTTATGTTGCTAACTGCAGCAAATTAGTACATTTACCTGTTATTATAGAGCTGAGACATTTGTTTGGCAGCAAGTCAGGCCAATAAGAGGGATTAGCATGCTGTCATCTTTCTCTAGACCGTAATTTTCCATAGCAGATGACACATGAAAGCTACAAGAGAACCTGCTCTGTTTTCTCAGATTTACTCCTCTCCCAGTGCAGTATTTCTTTGTGTTTGATGTACAGGTTGTTGCAACCATCAGAGCTCAGATTTAGGGCTACTCTGGTCAGACATTCAGGAGTACCTGGCTCAAAATGGAGAGCAGCAAGAGCTGCTCCTGAACCCCACCTGGGACAATGAGCCCACCTTTACTCAGATTAAGAAATAATAACACCAAAAACTGTTCAGAGATCAAGAGTGTTACCTGGCTGTATAACAAAGTTCCTAAAAACAAATGTCTTAAAATTTATGATTGTCAAGAACTTCAGTACGGTCTGACAGACAAAATACTGCACTGGTACTCAAGAAATCACCGATTTGCTTAATAGGTTTGGTCAAAGGATAGCATTTCCCTTGTAAAATGGGGTGTATACCATTTACCTAGCACTTTCACAACCATGACAGAACCCCAAATCACTAAACACCATCGTGCAAAGGTGTTATGAAGAGGACTGCAGTTCTGCCACCAAAGACACTTATAGAGTTGGCACTTCATAATTTTTGGCAGAAACCAAGCCTAAAGTTTAGAAATTCGTTATGGTGAATATGAGAGACTCAAAACCAGCGTTATGGAATGACACGCTGTCTACAGTTCTTCCTAATGCATCATACAGACAAGGCAACCCTCCACCACCAGGAGTTCACTGCAGAATCCTAGGCTGAGATCTAGGAGACCTGCATCTAAATCTAAAAAGCCAAGTTGGGGACCTAAATATTGATGGGTTTGTATTTTAAAAGTACCTGCCACAAGCCAGGAGTGGGTGTTGAAGCTAGAAATCCCCAGGATTTATTTGGACTGTATCTCATAGTTACCCTTTCAACTGCAACAAGAAGTAAATCACCTGGGGATCATTCTGTTGTGGTCTGATGATTACCTCAACACTCACCTATCCCGAGCCTCAACATCTATCCCTGGCTTGTACTTTAAAGCAAGTTAGTCAAGAACTCATTCGCATACGACAAACGGCAAAACCTCCTGGCTCATTGCCCCGAAAAATGGTTCTACACCTTTTTCATGTAAATATATTCATTTGAGATATTTCAAACTTTACCTTCCCCTACCTCTAGACTGAATCACTGAACATTTGGGGACCTGGGAAGGGTCTTAAATCTTGACTTGCTTCCAGGAACTAGAAGCTTCTACTGCAACATTTTGAGCTTGCCAAGAGTCTCTGACCGACCTATAGGGAAGCCGCCTTCTGCATTCAAAGCAGGGAAGTTCATCAGTTTTTAACTGCACATACTTTTCCTAGGAATACTAGCTGCAGCCTCCAACAACGGCTTTTGTACGTTAGTACCACGTCAAGCTAGCTGTACTCATTCAATAAATTACATACTGGAACCATTCGTTTTCTGTTGCTCACATTTGTTTTCCTCACCTCAGAAAACACAAGCACAGCAGCAGAGGCAGCTGACTGCTGTTTGACAAATACCATGCTGACAATATCCTGGCTGCAGCTAATGCTTCCTTAGCACCGAGACCTGTCACCCTATAACACAAGTCCCAGTGGTACTTCTCAAAGCTCAGCTTGCAGCAAAGTACATGAACTGTTTGATTTGCCTTGACAAGATATGCGTAAATAAAGACATAACTGAACTTTACCCCTTGTTCTTGGCAGATCTGGGTTAGTCTTTCCAGCTGCTCATCTTGAATAACCTTTGCCTTCTCATATTGCTGAATCATCATCTCCATCTCCACTTTCACTGGAAGGACATAGGCTGGAAAACACAGAAAACACTTAAAGCAACCCAGCTGTGATTTGGTTTTTTATCAGAAAGAAAACCTTTACAGGCCAAAGAACATCACCCCTTTCCCTTGCATCTAGAGAACTGGAGTATTTCTAATAGAAGCAGCACTAGAGTACTTTTTTCAGGGAAGGATTTCTAATATAGGAAATGCAGGGTCTAGCTGTTGGTTTGGTCAGACCTCCATCTGCCTGGCTGAACTGAAATGCATGCTGCCTGCTCTTCCCAGATTCCATGCTAGTACAGCTCTTCCCCAGTGTTCACCACAGATATCCTGAATTGCTGGGTAGGACGATTTCCTGTTTAGAGTCAGTTCCATTCCCTCTAAACTTGAACTCTAAGCATGGCTCCCTTAGGAAAAAAACTATTCCAGAACCCTAAGCATTTAATTCCTAGACTTTGTGGTAAGAAATCAGTCCTTAATGGACAAAGCAGACTAAGAAACACTTTTTGAAGAAACAAAAAAGGCATTTATCTTCTATTGCTTTTGAAGCTACAGCCCAGTTTTCAACGGGTCTTCTGAATGGCTCTGGAAATTTTGCTCCTGTCTTAACCATGGCAAACTCAGACTGATCAGAAAAGCTGGTCAATACATACTGCAATTCTTAATGTTTTCTGAAGCTACACAAGCTCCCAAAAATTTTCTTTCATGCTTCAATCAGAGGGCTATGATCTCTCCTGAACTCTGAATACAGAGTTTCCTGGGCATTTAAACCCAAAATAACAACTTAACTCTGATTTTTCACACATGAGCAAAAAGTAACCTACACTAAAGTCCTTTCTTCCAGGCCCAGCCACAGACTCGTCTCTCTGCAACCTTGACTTGCTGGGGCTTTTTCATCTCCCCTGGTACTTCTCCACACAGGTCTGTGCAAAACATCACCAATATTCACTTCATTTCTATGATGTACAGCACCGCAGAGAGCACCTCCAGAGGGGAATCCCCAGGGTAAGAAAATCTTCCTGGAATCTGACATAAAACTTATTTACTGACAAAAACTTAGAAAAGCAAGTCCCAAGAGAGAGCTGGCTGTATGGTTACAGGGAGGGTGCAGCAAATATCAGAAAAGTAGACTGGAATCAATTACTTTGCAGAATCAGGAATGACACCTGGTGGCAAAAGACATGAAGCAGGTAAGGGCATTTACTTCACAGGAAAGGGGATGGGAAGGTGCCTAACAGGGAAAAAAACCAATGAATTATAAAGGCTCCTAAGGAGCAGGAGATACAGCCATGATCTTGAGACCTACTCTTCTCCACGGGAGACATAACTCTTCTGTTCAATACCAGCAAAACGTAAGAGAAAGGACTGATAGAAACAGTGGTAGCAAGCAATCTTTCTCTATTTTTAAAATCTCTTTTCCCAGCCTGACAGGTAATGCTTGGAGTCACAAACTGAGTCACCACTCACCATCAATGATCCTCTTCACTCTCCATATCCGCAGTGTGATAATAAGGCTGATAGCATCCCACGGGCTGCTGGGGCCATTAGCCACGGTTGAGGCCACCATCGGTGCCAAGGACAAGATTATGACAGCACCATCAAACACCTAGAGAGAAATCAGTTTTTTCAAACCCTTCCTTAAAATCATATCCCTGCCGTTCCTCTTTGGAATCTTGAAGGACTCCCTCTTTGCCCAAAAGAAATACAATTATGGTACCTGTTTGAAAGGGATATGAGAGGTGGCCAAGCCACAGAAAGGCTGCATCCTTTTTAGGTAGCACAACAGAATTCCTCAGTGCTTTTTATGAGGTGAGGAGAGATAAACTGTGGTGGCAAGGCAGGAGGAGAGAAAGGTATTTGGAAATACTGGCCAAAATCCCCAAGGAGATGTGATAGCTTAAATGTTATTACAGCCAAGGAGTTTTATCATCACTGGTATTTATTACCTGTTACTTGGCATACTGTCATCTAAAAAAAAGATGCAGTCCCTGCCCATAGATCTTACTGTCTAAATGAAGAGATCAAGAAGACAAGTAGAAAAAGATGGAGCAAAGAGACTTGATGGCTCTTGGCCATGCCCTGACTACACAACACTTGTGGGAATGGCTGTGCACCTAGACAGAAAGACTGCCTGCTCCCACTTTTATGGGGCAGCAGGCTTTGCAAGGATTTTGACAACTGGGACCATTCAGAATGATTTATATGATGCTGGCTGCATTGGGATTAGATCAGAAAAAGCAACTGTGCAAAGCATTAGATAGAAATGAGCTAGTAAATATGTTTCAGAGCAAACTGGCAGTAGTGTTGTGTCTGTCCCACACTGGCTGAGCAGGGTAGAAGAGAGTACCATGTTCTCACTCCTACTCAGACCCCCCCCAGAAAACATTTGTTCTGTATCACCCTCCCCAAAACCCTGCTGCCAAAACCCATTGATTAATGGTTTGCATAAAGAGGCAGGGCATAGATTTTTGTAAGAACTACATATTCAGAACTGTGCATAACAATTCAGTGTATTGAAAAGAAATACTTCTTACTGCAGCCAATGGGCAGTAAAAAATATCATTATTCCAAATTACCAAAAAGAATTAATAGAAACTGCTGCATTTAGCCTTAATAATAAGAAACCCTGAATCAACAATTTAAATTTCATTTTTTCAGCAAAACAAGTTAAAATCTTTACAACTTTATTACAAAAATGTGCAAGTCTCTAGATTGCTTAAGTTCCAAGAACACTCAGATTGTCTTCTGGTTCTTCCTGCACAGTAGGGGTTTATGAGGCAGTATCAAGAAAGAGCTTTTAATTTTCCCGATCTCCAGATTTCTGCTCAGATTGGGATTATGTATTACTCATAACACACGAATTTCCTTATCTGTCTCTACAAGAGTATGCACGCTCTACGTAATTTTTAATTTGAGGTAATAATGACAGTGTTTATCAAAACAATTTTACAATAAAAATGGGGGGTTTGCCAAACTAGTATTTTCTATCAGGAAACTACACACAATTTTTCAACTAACTCAAGTAATTTCAACTCAGTTATGGCAATGGGGATACAGAACTCAAGTGACAATATGTACATCTCAGGGTAGCAGTATCATCAGTTAGACCAGCACAGCTCTAGCAATAAAAGACACACATAGAGCAAGAAGAGCAAAATCCCTCCTTTAATAACGTATTTTCAAATATTGCACTCTTCTGAGTCTCTCACAGAAAAAGAGACTGCATCACACAGCTATGGATAACACACATAAGGAGAAGAATGTGCGTATTTATCTGCCTTAAAAGATACTGTACTGCATCAGGTTAATAACAAAGCCATCCACAGCAGTTCTCCACGGTCATACTGGGGCTGCCTGGAAAACGTACCGAGAAAGAGAGCTTACCTCTATTTTGTTTTCAATGTAATCCCATATGCCAAGGACCACAATCCTCAAAACAGTCTAGTAAAATAGATTAGGGGGGGAAAAAAGATTATGAACGTTATTGCAGTCTTAGATAAACATTTAGTCCTTTACCTATTCAGGGAATAATTTTTTGTCTTGTTTAAGCATTATACATTTCTTTTAAATAATAATCAGGTTTTAGAAATAGCTAAATTTCTATATTAAAAAAGAAGATATTGCTTTCCAACCACAGTATTGACTTAGTAAAACCTCCTCAAACAAGTTCCAAGTTCAAATGCTCATCAATCTTTCCATCTTCCTAACATTTTGTTTCCAGATTTGTGTGATTTAGATTACCAACCCTTCCCACCCCCCTGACCCAAGCCTATATAAGATCCACTGTGGGGCCCCTTCAGTCAGAATGGGGGAAAATTCTCTTTTCTGGCCACCTTTGATATGCCAGCACTTACTTATTTTCTAAGAGAAGAGGCACTGTCCTGTCCTGATGCCTAAAGGTACTGACATTTCATCAGTCTGAAGAGCAGATGCTCTTAACTGGAGTCTAAGGCAGTTGCCTTATCATAAGATCCCAGAAAGTCATAGGATAAGGGAGAAAAATATCTGTGATCCTTCTCTATGAAGCAAAACAGCAATAAGCAGCCTCAACAGCTAAAAAAGAGGAATAAAGAAAGAACACAGAATGAACCAATGGTGAATTCCCATTAAAAAAATCCAATGGCACCTTTCCTAATTTTTAACCTGGCTTTCAGAAGACACAATAGAAGAAAAAATCCATCAGTGAACTTGTGATTGAAATTGAACTCACATAAAAGCCTAACTGGTAGGGATGTTTCCTCCCAACAGCGACACCAAGGTCAGATTTCGACAGACACGAGGAGTCTACCTGCAGCTGAGAGCCTTGCAAAGACCACCAAAATGCTACTTTCTCCATTAAAGAGCAGCATAATGACTTAGTGCTCAGCAGGCCTACGTGTGAGGGGTGACCATGCCAGAACTGCGCAGAAAAAAGTGACTCTGATGCATACACGTATCTCCTCTTCATTACACATACAAATACTAAATCCCAAGCAACTCTGTATTTATGCCAAACACAGCAGCAGTACCTAATTGCAGAATAACACTGAATTTTTCAGTAGTGTTCCTATGCATGGTTTTGCCAAACCCCAGAAGCCCAATTGCCTCACCTGGCCTGGGATGACTGCTCTGTTCTCTTGGCACTCCAAACCTGGATAACAGCACTTAACCCTGCTTTGCTGAGGGAGACGTTGCTGTAGGGCAGATGGTGATTCCAGAGCCCAGCCCCACATCACCAAGGAGCAAGAAAGTGAACCAGCCAACACCTACTCAGAAATGGTGTATGCAAAGGGACAGGCCAAGCCTGGCTGAGAAAGCGAGGCACGAGCCAGAAGACAAAATGCAGCATCCTCTTTCCTCTACAAAAATGATACTTTACACAGACAGCAGGATCTGCCAACGCTGCAGGTCTGTACTAGAAACATTGTACTTCCACAGCACTTTACAAATGCAGCATGGGAGTAAGGCTCTTTCCATATTAACCTATATGCTCAAGGTTTATTTACTGTGTGGAGGGAGAGATGCACAAGAGCAGGTGCTCAAGCCCCTAATGACCCCAAACTGGCCAGCACAATGTGATGTAGGCACAAGGTGTAAGTACACGTGCTGTGACCAGCCAAGGCACTCCTGCAGCCTCAGCTCAGCTCCTGAGCTGAATTCTGCCAAGCAAAAGCATCCCAGCTCCTCCGCCAGCATCTCCCTCGCTCCTCACTGACGAGCTGCACAAAATGCTTAAGTTACTCGTGTGCCCATAAGTTCAGCTGTTTCAGTTACCTGGGGTCCACCACACAGGGCCCACAGCAGGCAGCCACGGGGAGACACGCGAGGAAAAGCAGAACCTTTTATAAAGCTCGGGGTACCCCCTTTCCTACAGCCACCCTGCTGAGGGCACAGCTCACTCTCTGCTATGCTTAGGCAGCATTTATGAAGTGCCAGGTCAATGAGCAACTAACTACGGGATGGCTGAGCACTTAACACCTTTACTGAGACTGAGGGTGAAAATCTTTCTTCCTTTGGACAGGTGTGCACAAAGGTATTTTCACTGAAATGAGGCATATCTGCACAAAGAAAACTGAAACACCACCTCACAACCCTAAATATGATTTAACATGGGAGTGTTGAGGGAATGTAAAAAAGGATATTCCTTTCTGCCTTTTTAATTCCTCACTGCAGCGTTTAAATCAGACTGCTACCATCATGTTAATGGGTGTGAGCAGTTCCAAGGGCTGGAAGCTAACACAAATGTTTTCATTCCCACTCTGCTGCTGTGAATCAGCACAAGTCAGCAGTGACTGGAAATCTACTTGGCAGACATTTAATGCAGGATTGGTGTTGGTGCCCAGTAAAACATGCCCAGATGATCAGCACCTTGGCTCTCATCTAGAGCAGACACTGCAGGAAGGTGAGTGTAAGTGTGGGATAATCCAGCTCCCCATCCCAGAGGTGCATCCTTCAGAACCAGCTGGGCAGAACTGGGGGTAAGCCTAGAAAACATTTGTTCTGTATGGAAGCTCTTCAAGCTGTGCACCAGCACTGTCACTCTTAAAAAACCCCATCACCACTGCAGTGACAAGAGCCAGGCAAGGCAGCCTTTCCTTGGTGACCCGAGTGAGTCCCAGCCTGGACACCGAGGTCCAAACGAGCTCTGGCTGTCCCCACTCTGCCTCTGTGTGTCCCCGGCACCAGAGAACAGCCACTGCTGCTGCCACAGCTCTCACCCAGAGGAGGATGAAGCAAAGAAGTTCAGACTGTACTGGGCACCTCCTTGATTGCTCAGTATAATAAATACTTTGATGCAATGAAAGCATAGGTATTTCTTATATATAACATTTTAGTATTTTTTCCAAAGCAATGAAAAACATGTTTCAAACAAATATATATATGTTACACTTGATTGTATATTGTCTCTGTACAGAACTTTAAAAATGAGGAGCTGGAGCAGAATCTGAAAAAACACAGAGACAGAAATTAATAATCCAGGAAACTTCCTACGCATTGTTCAAGGACCAAACTGAAAGATGCATATGAATTAAAAGAGAACCGCAACTGTAAAACATTCATCACAGAGAAAACAAATGTTAGTCACAACTCCACCATTTTAAAGTACAAGAATCTACAAAAAAAAGGGAAAAAATGGAGTAGTACTGCTATTTCCTACTGTATGCAGGCACTTTCCAGCACTGTAGTAAATGCATGCACATAGTTTTGCATTACATCACAAGCATTCTGCATTTCTGAATACAGATTTGAAAAAAACCAATAAGTATCAGTGTGAGTACTTTCCTGTTAAAGGCCACTGCCAGTTTGGTTTTTTGTACTTGAAAAAGAAAGCTTTAATATTTTTTGACTGGAAATCTTTTAATTAGAAAGTCCTTAACATATATTTTTCAGCTGTATCAGAAATACTTTTTTTTTCTGCTAAAAGCTAATTTATTACATAAAAGTCTGTCCAGTGCACTAATAAAAGGCAAATGACTGAACAGTTCTGTTAACTTCTTTAAGCTGAAGTAAACCCAGATAAAATTTTAAACCATTTTTCAGACAGAAATCCAATTCCAAAATTGACAATGTCTCCTGGTGAGACACAATTGTTTGCATGACATTAACTGTCTGCAGTGAAGTTTAAGATGAGCTGTGTGATGCTGCAGGTTCTCTCTCTAATTTTGCAGGGAAACTTGGCCAAGTCCTTTGCTGAGCCAGCTGTGTGAATTCCCACAATGTGCATTTGTCAGCTGACTGCATGGTACATTAGGTAATTTTAAGTACTTTTCTGCTTGCACAGTTAATATACAATTTACTACTCAGTGAGTCACTGCATCAAATCCCTCCACAGTGTGAAGAAATCACCAAGAGACAGCACAGGAAGGGACGCTGGCCCAGCAGCACGAGGCAAAGGAGAACAACCCCGCATTTCAAGATGGGGTAGAGATTGGGCAGGAGATAGACAGGATGGGGGAGGCTGGAAAGGATGTCCTTAGAAAAGCCCTTCCTTCCCTTCACTGCCACAGAACTCATCTAACTGTTACAGAGGTTCCAGAAACTCTGTAGATGAAGCTTTTGCCTTTCGGTCTTATGATCTCAGAAGACCAAATATTTATTGAAAGCTTTCCCAGAACACCTTGTGCCCAATCTGTAATTTATAACCCCTCTCATCTGGGTCACTCCACAGAGGCCTTAGCTCATCCAGTCCTTGGAAGAATCCTCTTTTGCCATCTCCTGGTGTGCCTGTCCTGAGCTGCTGCATTAGCTGTCCTAGCACACGCTGTCCCCAGGCCACCAGAGCCCAGGGGAACGTGCTGGCATGCTTAAACCAACACATCCTTCTGTTTCCAGGGCACAGGCATCCTCCTCACACAGCTTCTCTTCAACCAAGGCTCTGAAAGGGAACGTGAATCTACAGGCCCCACGTCACCATTATCCAGTACAACCCACCCCCATGTCCTGTACTCTGGAACTGCTGGGGCTCCATTGGCACGTGGTCCCACAGAAATCATTCCCTGCCAGAGCCTGGTGCCACGAACAGACACGAACACACTGTGTTCTCTCTCACTAACACTACCAGGACATCACACGCATCCAAATGCACCTCGGCACAAACTCTGCAGTTCTTTTTCTTCTTATGTTCCCCCAATATTCTCACAATCTTAATTCTTAGAATAGGGAGAAAACCAATGAGTTTTCAACTGACAATTCTGTATAGATTTGAAAGGGCTTTTCAGGCATGGGAATGGCTCACCGGAGACTCTACCATACATGCAGACTGGCCAGGGAACTGGGCTTAAGCAGCCCTGCATCACAAGTTCTCTCTGGGCATGGTCACACAAGCACTAACACTCATCTCTGAAACTCGTGGTGTAGGAGGTGCTGCACTGCCACAATCAAGAGATGAAAGCACAGATGAAGCAGTGATAGAGCACACTGTAAGTCAGGTATACCACTGGAAATGAAATGGACAGACTGCCATTTCAGGCAGATGTCCAGCTAGATTCCTAGAACTTTACAGGGCCATTTTCCGTGGTAACTACTTTTTTGTGAAGCCATAAAATTAGTTAGTAAAGAAATTTCCCAGTATATTATATTATTATTTTATAAAGACTAGCAAAGAAGGAAACCTACGTTTATCTTTATAAATCATATTAATATATAAAATCTGCATTTTTGTTCCTAGATCCTACTAACGAATCCATTTAAAAAACAAAACATAAACAACCAGCAATGAAGTGCATTTATGCACCATGAGAAAAGTGTGTGTACATGGAATAAAAGTAAACACACATACGAGAAACCACAGCTTACAGAAGATTAATAGATTATTGTCTTTCCATTCAGCTCTTTGAAGCTCACAAATAATATAACGAAGGTAACGTAACTGAGTTTTTAACATAAATTATGAATTTGTTAAGGGAAAGGCATTATTTACTTAGTTCTGTCATTTGGGATGGTTTTTCCTTTTTAACAGAACCTTAACAGCAGAGTCTCCCTTTGGAGGTTTTATTCCTTTCAAGGGTTGCTATTAATAAGCAGAAAAGTGGCAGGTTACTGTCAATACTTCCTTTAGACATACAGAATGAGGAAAAAGCCTTGGGAGTTTTTTCCTCCTGTGAGCCATAGGTAACAAAACAGATTGTTTATCAGCTGGGATCCCACACTTGCTCTACTCAATTTGAGAGCTCATTTCTTGGACACAGACGCCAGAAAAAAGCCACAATTTGGTGCTTGCCTGACTTTGAGCACATAAGACTTGGTTCCTCCCAGGGAAACACTCAAGTGCTTCCCTTCAGCAGAATGCCTGAGTGCTGGGCTGAATGAAGCACACACACAGCAATGCAAACAGCTAATATCAAGGAACTCCATTCTTGCAAGCAGTCTCACTAGTCTTAGTGGAAAAGCAGAACTGAACGACAGCCACAGAACCACGTATTTGTGGCAGTGCGATAAGACTGCTAAAAGCAGACTTCAATCCACTTACCAAAACACTTGTGACATTCCCCATCTTCCTTTTCTCAGCCAGCTAATACCAAGGCTGAATGTGCCCTCTTGAGAGGGTGTAACCCCGGCCTTGCCTTGCTGTTGATACTGGGATTTTCCCCCAGTGTCTCTCTCTTCTCTTCTGTCTTAACATCTGGGTAACATTTGGTGCACAGACAAACCATAGTAATGTATGTAAACAGAGACAAACATACACAATCATTACCACTAGTAAATCCTGTTCAAATACTTGGAAAAAAGCAAACAGAGCTGATGTGCACTTCACTTGAATAAGGATATTTCAATGCTGGAAACTCACAGACAGTGACAGAGGGTAAAATGAACAGAGTGCTTTTAAGGCTTGTGGCTGTAACACAAGCCTAGGGAGAGCAGCAAGATGCTGTGAGAGCAGCTACTCAACTTTGTTGGCAGCTGTTCTGGTGGCATTTGTCAGCCGCTGGCATGTTTAGCCCCCTCATTTTAACCAAGCAGAAAGCCAGTGCCTGTTTAACTCCAACACAATATGACTGCAATTACTTGCAATGCTTTGAGAGCACCACCTTTAATCAGCCGTATGCTTCCAAAACATTCAGATTTTGTGCTGAAAGTTTTCTGGGTCTTAACAAGTCTTTTACAACTTTGTTCTTTAAGCTGAGGCCTTTCTGAAGAATTGTGTACCCATATTTACACCTAATGGGAACCAAATTACAGAGTAAACAGTACACATCCAAACTTAGAACATGGTACTTGCTATGGAAACAACCTTTTTTGAACACCAGAAACCTTGAATCCTTGCTTTGAGTTGAAAAACAATGACTGAAGGACTCATCGATCCTCAGCAGTTGCCTGTTAGATCCAGGCAAACTAATTAAATCTGCTCATCTCTGGAATATCATCCTGGCATGCAGTCACAGACGGCAGAATCTCACTATAACACATGATCTTCTCAGCAAATGATCTCAAAGACAGCTGACTCATGGTATGGGAATCAGAGGGAAAGAAAATCCCCTGAAGGGACCAAAGGAGTAAATAAAATTATGACGGATGAAAAAAAAGCCACTTGCAAATTTTGCAGTATTTTGTAACCTCTTGGAAAAAAATATTATTTGGATGACAGAAAATGATACCCTCTGTTTTCCCTCTCACAAGACACAATTTGACATGCACTCAACCTGGCATAAGGCCAACCTCAGCAAACCCAGCAGGAAAGGTACACCTGAACTCTCTCCCAGACCGGTGGTCTCTGAAGCACATCCAGTTGCTCTGTGGAACCACCTCTGTCTCTGGGCTGCCAAATGAACCCATATTCAAAAATCTACCCTGGTCTGTGCACCTCACATGGCTGTCTTGTGGCCTCATTTTTCTTTGATCTAAATTCAAACCATAATCAAATAGGTGAAGGAAGATACTTTGGAAAACAGAAGTAGATAATGAAGTGAGTGATAAGTTCATAATAAATGAGAACAGCAAGTAGACAAAGTAGTTCCAAATACCTAATAAAGAGAGGAGAAAAGCCAACACAGATCCAAAATGAGGATGGTGAGTCAGGGAGCCTGTTCTGGCTCTCTGAAACACTTCTGTTACTCTTTTCCTGCAAAATACTTCTGAACCACTTCGGAGGGTACCCTGTCCCAGCAGAACTGAAACAACTAATTCCTTCCTTGAGCCAGATGAGTCCCGGCCTCGAGGACGTGTCTGCAGTGCCACAAACAGCCCAACAACAGCCGTGCGCTCAGGGAGCGACACGGGAGCAAGGAACTGCAGCAGGTGTGAGCAGAGTGCTGCGGTGCAAGTGAATGAAAACAGAACTGGAGACTGCAGTCCAGCAGAAAGGAATTGAGGAGCACAGGAGAGGCTTTTGGTGTAACCAGCTCCAGAAAGCAAAAGGGAGCAGGTGAGCATGGTTGTGCAGCCATGCTGGTAGCTGCAGCTACAAGCTGATCCTGTTGGGAAGCTCAGGATTACAGGGAACTCCAGGGTGCTAATTTCTACTGAGGAAAGATTCGGGAGGGGAGAGGAAAGTATTTCTTTACAGGGAATGGACACCATCTAGCAAACCCAAGTCTTAGGGAATTAGGATGGGCAATTCACAAAGGAAAGACTCTGCAAAATTTTTTAAATTGTTTAGAGATTATTTTCAGTCATCTTACACGTAACCTACAGCCCACCATCACTATCAAAGGATGGAGACAGTAACGGGACCTATTTGTGTAACTGCAGCACCAGAGGGCTGGGATGCAGAGCTGAGATCCCTGCCTGCCATCAAACAATCCTTTCAGAAAGCACCCACGGACAACATCAGCTAAAAAACCCCGTGTAGAAATACAAAACTATATATGCAAATGTATTTCATTAGGAGCACCATGGAAACCACCAGTGATATAATACGATGAGTATGAATTCAACACAAGTGATCTAATAAATCATTTACAGACATCATAGCTCTTTGATTATTGGATTTTTGTAACCTTCACCTTGTAACCATGAAAAAAGAAAAAAGAGTGAAGACTTTAACAAATCTCTGTGGATTATATTTTCTCCTATGGAACCAGAAAAAAATATTTTTAAATATTTAAGTCCAAGCTGTACTCCAACTTAACAAACATAAAACTTGTTTTTGTGACAAGTAACATATTACAACCTGAAAAATAGCCATGAAAGCATTTTTGATTCTTTCAGCAGCAGTCTCAATACCAATGACTTCCTTCTGGAACAAAGCTGAAAGCTCAGAAAAGCAGATAATCCCAGTTTGGTCATTTGTTACATCATGATTAGAGCCTTTTCCAATGCATACATATATACACATTTTGGCAAAGAAATTCACCATTTGTTTCATTCTCTGACTAGGTCTACATGCAGCAACCTGGAATATATAAACTACCTTAATAAACTGTGAGAGGAGATAATTCCATCCTCAAAACAGATCTTTTCATAAAAAGTCCCATGGATCTTTATTCTTGAAAAACGTATCTTCACCTTAATCCTATACCTCACACCTAACGACACTGATAACAAATGGATCAAACTATCCTGTCCAGTGCCTGTAGTGATTTAGAGATGATTCTTTTTTTCTGCAGCTTTCCAATTATAATTTGTAAGGCAGTATCTCCTCTTCTATGTTTCCTTACCAATTCTAAGCAACTGACAAACAGTGCTAATCTAAATAACATTTTTTAGTTTGCTAAGTAGAAGCAGTAACAGTACATTTTTGCTTGTTTTTTTCCTTAAAATACACTGTGCTACATTATTTACAGTCAAACTACTGTAAAACTCTTGCTACTTTCAGTGACAACATAAAAATACTTCGCAATTCTGTATGTGGTGAAAGACTTTGGTTATACATACCTCTGAAAAGAAAACAGAGAGGATGACTAGGCTGATCCAGTGAATTACTCCTGCAAACTGGGAAGCACTTGAAACTGCAATTAACATAACACAACAAAGGGTCATTATAGGAGCAGAGTGCAACTTAGGTTTAGTATAATTAGTACTGCTGCAACTTACATATGGTAAAGCTTGCTTTCTTAAATTTTGTAATGGAAGTACCAGAAAGAGGATGGGATGCAATGGGACATGGAACTCCAGCTCTGCCAGCTGCTCACCCTAATTCACCGTGTTAGCAGCTCTTCACTGGAGCTTTTACAGATACTCCTGCTGGTAAGCAATGGCAGACACACAGCTCAGGTCTTTGATGCTCTGCCACTGCTTCATGTTCTCACCCCATGCGCTGCTTTAGTACAAGATGTGTGACTAATTCCTGTGTACCTAAAAATCCAGAGTTAGGATTCAGTAAGGAAACAGAATGCTCTACTATCCCTAACATTATTCCTCATGTTCAGCCTTTGACAATTCAGCTCAGTGATTAGTATTTTTCTGGAACGCGTGCTTAAAAACTGGTGCTCAAAAGGGGCTTCAAAATACATTTCATGCTGACAGAAAAATACAGAAAGTTGACAGGGTCCACTAACTCAACTGATAGCAATTCCTACTCCCACATGCTCCCAAGTTTGGATTAAGGGACTGAAGAGAAAACATTCTCTCCTTATTCAGTGTATTTGTGAGTCTACCATCTCCACAGCAGACAGACCAGAGCAGTCCGTTCAGTCTTGCAGTGTCAGAAAGTGACTGTGTAAGGCAAGCAGTGGCTGTGTGCACAGAGGTGCAAGGCTGTGGCAGAATTAACTACGTCCCAGGAACATATAGGGCACACACTAAATGAACAATTTTATTTTTAAATCAGAATCGATTAGTATGGGAAGGAGAGGAGAGGGATTGTAGGAAGAAATTAGGATACAAATAAAACTGAGTATGCATTGCCACTGGAACTCTCATTGCTGAAGCTCTTTTGGGGCTTGATGAGAGAGCATTTGCTGTGCTGCAGCAGAGGAACTACTTAAAGGTGAAACAAATCGGCAAAATAAAATATAATAAAGTTTTCTAAGGCACTATCTTTATTGGGCAGCCTGAAGAACTGGAAACCCTTTGGATGCAGTTTTTCCAACAGGGGCCGATTGACATAAAAGGCTCCAGCTGCCCCCTAGCGACTAAAAAAGATACAGCAACCACGAATTTGGGACGAAAATTCATCCTGAACAACGCTGAATGACCATTACAGAAGCTCCCAGTAGAAGCACTTGCTTTCAGTGGACGTTGTTCCCCCCGATTTCCTGGCAGATACACACCGCAAGGATGTGTATGTGCACATACAGGGTTCGGGCAAGCCCTGAACCCCGCGTTACTGAGGCACTGCTGCAGCACAGGTGGCGTTCCCTTTGCACAGCTCTGCACGGCCTCAGCCAGGGCACGGTCCGGCAGCGCAGGAGCGGAGCTTCTCAGCTCCACGCTGTTCAGGAAGGCCTGGTGCCTTCTACACGTGCACCTACTGCAGCTGACTGCAGAAGGAGGGCAGTACTAACACGATATCCTCAGTTCCTTTCCCCCAAAACTGCTGAAGATGAGGAATGGATAGCACGGTCTGTATTTCTGAGGCATTGGAACCTGCCATAACCCTCTTTTTTTTTTTTTAAACGAGGTACAAGTGAGTTAATACTCATCTATTTCTGCTTTTGCAGAACATCACAAGGTACTGAGATGTTATTTCGTTATTGCATGCAAGGAGCTTTGAAGACAGACTTAAAAAATCTGATTACAGGACAGAGACCTAAAACAAAAGACTTACTATATGTCCCTTGCTTTCTGGGGTTTCTAACTCCAGTATGAACATGCTTTGTGCTAAAATACCCTAAAAGGTCTCTGACCTTTTCATGTGTGTGTCCTGCGGTTTGCAAATGGGGTGTCCGCCTCTGAAACCAACAGCTTTGTGCATGGAAGAAGTGCATCATGCAACCAAAGACTACACTGACAGCAGGAGAGAAAAAATATGCTCTAAAAATGTCACAGCCAAAGAAAACACCAGGTTTCTTTTGCTGCATTTTTTTTGTTCGGTTGGTTTTCTTTTAATAAAGGGAGGCTTCCTAAGTAATTACAGTCTATAGCATGGATTAGCAGTTGTTATTATGGACAGAATGGGAAGTGATGTGCTGTAAGGTATCCTAATGCACTGCTTGGTTTTACAAAGAACAAGGAACTCTTTAAAACTGTAATTACATTTTTGAGAAACACAGGTACGGGCTAAAGGGTTTTCAAAACCTTAATGTGACACACATCCCTCATACGGCACAACTGGAATACTTATACCAGCATCACCCAGACAAGATAGAAGGTACTCAAATTTGCCAAAGACAAAAGGCCTCATGGCATGATTCATTAGTTAAAACGTAAAGTAGTAACACAAGTGGAATGTGTCCTGAGAAAATCCATCCAGGCAGGGGCCACCTCTGAACAGTGAAGTCACCTGGCTCAACCAAACACCTACAGGTCATGCACAAGGTGTAAGCTGCAGCGCTTTCAGCAGTGTCATATGCACCGGACACACAGAGGAGCAATGATACCTGAAGTAAAGATTTCTTTAGAAGGTTCTTCAGAAAATAAATGGTGAGAAAATGGGTCCTTCCAGAGGAGAGTAACCAAAACTGTTAAAACTCAGAGAAATCAACAGTCTTTAAACTCTTTGTCTCTACAGGAAGTGAAAATTCTCTACATAAACAGAAAGATGTGACACCTCAATAAATATTGTTGAAAGCTTCTTCCTTGTTCAATTCTTAATGACTTACAATTAGCATTCCTGACTTTTTTGAAAGTGGCAGGCTCATCCAAATCCTGGACTTCCTCATCCAAAAATGGTGAGTGACCAGAGAACAGAGAAATTAACAGCTGTAACCGAGTGGCCATGCTCAGAACAGTGTGTGCAGTATGGACAGATGGGTGCAAATGGTGAGCAACAGTGTGGAATGACACACAATCATTTATGCATCTTACAGAGTTTATGAAATGGCTGCAATTATCAGTGAAGTCCCTTGAAGTCATCTTAATACAATTGCAATACCTGAATCTTTACTCCACTACGATCAATTGACAAATTACAACAGTAAAAGGACTTCAACAGAATAAAAATTTGGTTTGTTCAGTTTAAAGCTGCCACAGAAGACACCAAACCATGACTCTTTCGTGCTACGTATTCTTGCATTTATGGGATTGTCTGAACTCCAGCTGCCATTTCAAGACATCTGAGACTGCATGGAGATACTAGAGGCTGCTCCTCAACATTTAGCACAGGGGAAAGTGTAGGTGGTGTTTGTGGTCAAGCCAACTTTGTATCATAAAAGAAAAAAGAAAAAAAAAAGAAAAAAAGGGTGGAATGGAGGAAAAGAAGAGTAGGGAAAAAAAAAAGATGAATTAGGAAGCAAAACAGCAGCATTAAAACTTCTGTTGTGGAACCTGTGTAGAGTGAATTCAGATAAAGCAAAACTCAGTTTAAGCCATTATTTCACTCACAGTGTGTTAGCAAAGTAGAATGAAAATCTGTATCTCATTTCAGTGCATTACAAGCTAGAAGGCTGTAATTTCAATTCCTATCCACTTGAGCAGAAGTAAATTAATAAGAGGTAACACCAAATACCCTATTTATTTTTGTATGTTAACCACTTTCGTATATGCACATGCGACGGGTATCAGATTAATGCAGAGATTTTTGTTCTGTGCATATGTAATGTGCCTGTAAAGGACAGAGCTTTTCAAGTACTAATGACAACACGAGTGAATCTCTCCATGTACACTTTGATTGCATCCTTTGAAAATTTGTCCTGTACTGAATTTGTTATTTGACCTGGATTTGGTCAGAATAATAAGGAAGAGACTGACTCCACTATACCAGGGTTCCACAAGAACACAATTCTTACCTAACCTAGTAATCATTTAAATGGTAGGAAAAAACCATCCCCAACATCCTCCCCCTTCAAAAACCTCCCAGCAAGTTAAGCCTTTATTTCATCAAAATTAAAAAAAAAAAAAAACCTTTAAAAAAATCAAAATAAAAAAAAATCCTCCTACTCACACTGGAGAAGCTTTATATCTATTAGGAGTTCCAGAGTCAGAAGAATCACCACCAATACTACACAGGCTACCAGGAAACTGTTGAGACTTGCACTGAGCAAAAATACCTGCCACACAGCTGCTCGTCTCCCACAGCACGGTTTTAGCCAGTTAGATCTAAGGAAATAAAATTAAGGGAAAAACAAGAAAAGAAAAGAAAAGAAGAAGAAGTGAAAAAGGAAAAGAGCTAAAGAGCAGTGAACTCAAAATTTTAAGTTCTGCTGTTATGGATACACTCAGCAATAACGCACAAAGACTTTGCAAAGTTCACTTTCATTGGTTTCTTTACCAAGAAAAACAGAAGAAAAACCTTCGCCCTGGGATCTCCCCAGCTCTGGAGTGTACTGGTGTCCAAGTGCCTTCAATGTACTGAGTCATGCAGCCCTAATTTCTTCTACTTTCTTCCTGTCTCACTAGTGGTGTTCATGTGCTCTTATTTTGACATACATGCTGCATTCATTTATCAGTGAGTACCAAGGACTCTGCTATTTAGAAGTTAATGACTTTTTCAAAAGGATTTCTCTGCTACTGAATTTTCTGGTCATGCACCTTTATCACTGCTCTACTATGAGCCAGATCTGACAAGGGCTGCCAAATTCGGGTTGCAACAATCAGTCCATGACATCATGGAAAAGAACAACAGGAATCTGGAAAACACCAAAGAATAAGCTCAGTGACTCCACAGCCACACTTTATAGCAGCAAAGGTCCACAGCCTGGCAAAGTGTCAAGCCTCTAGCCAAGGCTCTCTTGCCCAGCTATTTGCCCTCATCAGCCTGTTTGTGGATCAGGCCAAGAATTACCTTGCCAGAGTTTGGGGGGACAGCATGCACCAGGGACCGCCCCCAAACTTAGTTTGGATGAGGCCACCCTTTTTCAGAGGAAAAATAAGGTTTAGGCAGGATGCAGGAAGCTGTGAGGAGGCTGAGTTCTGAGGACCAGAACTCTGGAGGGAAGTTGATGAAGCAGTAAACATTGCACCAGTGTTGTGCTAATGCAGATACACGTTTACAAGAGGGTTGCTAAAAAAAATTTTTTTTTTCTTTTAGGAGTATTGGTAATAGGAGTAACAGTACCAGGGACGTCAGAAGAACGAAGGGCATCCTGATACTGTTTCTCTCCTAACTCCTCCCCCTCAGTGTCACTTCGATGCAGTATCACATCATTTCTCATCACAGTGTTCTGCAATGCTCCTGTACTGGCTCACCTCAGAAAGTTCAGATGGGATGGTTGCCTGACACTTCAGATTTTCAAAGCACTGTAAATACACATTAGGTAATGAAAAGCTGACATGATTTATTAACCAGGGTTTAAAAAGCTGCAAGTGTGGTGCAGTAACCCCACTGTCTGACTGAAACATCAATACACAGAAATCAGAGGTGTACAAGAAGATATGACGATACTGATCAATTCCCTAATAAACAGCTCTAGACTCAATAACTCATGTTATAATCAAACACTTGGAAAAACATCACAAAATGTTCTCTCACATACTCACAAATGAGGGAGAAAGTGATGCCAAGCACTGCTCAGAGACTCGACACTTTCAAGCAGCTTCTCAGAATTAAGCGTATCAACAACACTTGTAGTCAAGATTGCCTGATTGCCTGACTGTAAAAGACCTCCTCAACTGACTCTCAAAGCTTCAGAGAAGATTTGACAAGTGTTACTATCAGGAACTTGCCCTTACGTTAAACTTTGTTACAGCTCCAGCCTGAATACAGAACGCACTAGATTTTAAATGGGTTGTGTTAAATCGTAAGGCAAAAAAAAGGCATTGGGATAGGGCCTTTTTGCCAACTTGATCATTTAATGGATTTTATTTTACATCGTCTCAAAACAGGATAACTTGTTTTTAATGCAACTATGATTTTGGGCTTAGGATTGGGGTATTTTAGGTATTTCTAAAAACAATGAGGTGGAATGGCTCTATTCAAACATAACAGGGTTTAGTCCTATTCTCTGTTTATCTTTCCTTTTCCGAGGACCCATTATGCCAGTAGTTTAATACTGCAGGGCAGCTTTTCCTATTCACAGAATCATCAGTAGAGGGCCCAAGTACCTGCCTTTAAAAGCTCTGCATAGTTAAGATTTTCAAATATACCAAATGTACCAGTAAGAATAAACCAACTGTAATACTTGGCATACAATACACATAATCATGATAATTGTTACTCAAGCTATTAATTACTTACAGAATCCTAAATAACATGGAGTTATTCTGTCCATTCAGGAATATTACTCAATATTAATAACACCAATTCTAAAAAGCTTCTGAGTGAAACTATCAGTTTACAATTGAAAAAGCGATCAGGTCAAGTGCAGCTCACCTGCATATTTCCACCTGTATCACACTTATAAAAAGGCATATATAAAAAACTCACACTCATATATAAAATGATTTCAAAGACATAAATGTATCTGAAATTTAAGCACTGAAGAACCACCTTCAGTGCTGTATCCTAACTTGCTACACCAAGGTGAGTTAGTTGAACACCTGGCGCGTGGATGGACAGTGACCAGCACCTGCACCACTGTCTCTACAGGCTGACATGCTAACCACCCTGACTCCTAATACACAAATCTCACCTCTTTAACCCTGGAACCTGTTTGTGCAAAGTAGTCTCTCTCTCCCTTCTGATGTGCAAGGGCTCATCCATTCAACAGACGAGAAATACGGTTTTGGAGAAAAACAAACCCCTACCAGAATTAGTGTAGATTTAAACTTACCTTCCAAATTCTGGCCATTTCACGTGTGACATTGCAAAGCTACACTTAAAATTTTAAGCTCAGATTAGAAAGTCAGCGACACAGAATTTTCAAAAAGCCCAACAAACCAAAATATAACTTACACAGCTCATAAATTTATGAAGAGATTCCATACTAACCACAGACAAGTAAAAGACTCTTTCCCCTCACTTCAGACTAAAAACCCCAAACCAAAAAAAACCAAATCACCAAAACCCCACAAACTAGTAAAAAATTCCCTTATTTTGTTCAGAGAATAAGTGCATATTCTATTGATGTCCTGACCGTGTTAGCTTGAACTCATAGACAAGTTTGACTTCGGAAAACTTCCCTGCTTGACTTCAAACAGGTTCATCAGGTATTTCAGCTACTTTGTCTCTACAACAGAAATATCGTTTACCTTTCTTGCAACGCCTGGATGAAGTAAATAAATTTACTAGCACAGGAATTTTTTAATTGTTGGTGACATTGGGCTGTAAAGTTTTGTTCTGAGACATTAATACATATTTAGTGGAATTTTACTGGGATAATTCTTTTTAAAGATACTTTCACACATGGCTTTGTGCAAAACCAATCTGTCATCATCCTGTTAGTCTTACTAATAAACAGCTTGGAAAAAAAAGAACATAAGGCAAAACTGGGAAAGGTTGAACATATTTATCTGGTAAGGAACCACTACAAACAGTTTTTTCAAGCTGTTAACAGCTGTCACTGTTTCTATTTTCTGGTCTTGTAAACAAATACCCCAAAATCTGCAATATACCTTACCCAGTCTTTTTTTTCTTTCTTTTGGCTAAACAGCAAGTGTTTGCACCTCACAAGATGGTTATGATCAGAAAACAGAAGGATGGATGAGATCCAAATTGCTATCTGAAGGAGCAGAAAGGCCATGGTCAGGAAGTGACAGGAACACAGGCTAAATAACAATACAAAACCTGGCTGAGACAACACAGACAGCAGAGCCTCACAGCAGGCTGCAGGGAGCAGCTGGAGGCCTTGAGCAGCTAACTGCAAGGAACACACAGAGCTCTGCACCTCTTCTCTGGACTTCTGCAAGCTTGCTTTAACTGCAGAACCTTAACTACTGAGAACACTTTCATATCTTCCCCCCTAAAACTTGTACTATTTCAAACCCCATGGCATTCCTTGGAAGACTCCTGCAAAACTCTGCTGCTCAAATGGCAAGAGATATTCCCCCTTTTTTCTCCCTAAACTCACCCATGGGCCAGTTTATACACACTCATTCTTGTGCCAATATTATTCTTTAGCTTGATTAGGTCTTTTCCCTAGTTGGCATTTTGTCCGTGATGCATTACACACAGTAATGGCAGCCACTTGTGTAATTTAATTAAAACCCATGCTTTTTGTAGAACAGACACTCAGTTTCTGTAACTATCCTAGCAGCTTCTTCTGCATGTGAATACAGACAACTGGAGCAGTAGATAATATTCTGGAAAAGGCTTAATTAATTACATGAATGCTTCCCAGCTCTGTTTGAAGTACTTGAAGCTTTCTAGGATCATTTGTGCTTTCTTTACAGGTGTATATCACACCATTTGCTCACAGACACCCTGTGATTACCTGGTCTTCTCTCACTAGAAAATTGCTTATTAGGTTTTTCCTTTTTATGTTAAGGTCTTTAGTGAAATATTAACATCAGCCTCAAAAATTCTCTTTTAGAAACATAAGAACAGCCATACTAGAACATACTGAAACAAAGACTTGGCAACCTGTCTCCAACAGTGGCCATGAGCAGATGTCTCAAGGTGACTAAGACCACAGCAAACGTATAAATCCTTCCCCTTAACATGCTCAGCATCCAACTCTCTCCCATTTGGTCACTTCCTGAGACAGATGTGTTTTCTCAGATTGCACTTAGTAACCTTCAATGAATTTCGCTTCCACAAACCCCTCCAACCTCCCGTTGGGGGGATAAGCTAGTCTCAGCCACACATCCTTCAGAAAGTAGCTTCAGGCATCTACTGCCCTCTGTGCCAAGAGCAAACTCTTTTTGTTTCTTTGGAACTGGGCCTTAATCTATTAATGTACCTTAGAGACTGTATTGGGAGAGGGTGTGTGGGTGTCAAACCTATTTTAACCTCTCTGTGTCACAGACTTTGTAATATCAATCAAATCTCAGTCAGCCTTCTCTTCTCCAGACTGCAGAGTCCTAGTTTACATATTAATCTCCAGTTGTATCACATCTTTGATCACTGTTTTCCTTTGATTCTTTTCCAGTTCTTTTATATCTACCATATCCTTTTTGACAGGGACCAGAACTGCACTCGTGTTCAAGACGTGGGCAAAGCCTGGATTTAGAGAGGCACAACAGCAGCCTCTCTTTTATTCTCTGCTCCTTTTCCTAAGCAATCCTAAGATCTGATTTGCTTTTAGATTGCTGCTCAGCATTGAGCTGATTTTTTTTACGGACTTGCCTTCCAGACAAATATTCCTCTTTTCCACATTTCCCCTTTGTCCTATTGTTTACCCATATTTCAATTTTTGCCCCAAGCCATATTTTCCCCAACTCAGACAATTAATTCCAGTGTCAAGCCAGACAAATCAGATCCATGTCACTTCTAGTCTCCAGTAAAGAGCTTTGCAAACAGTGATCTGTGAGCTACAATTACTACATTTCTACCCACAAAAACTACCCGGAAAAAGCAAGTTCTGTTAGAAAAATACAGAAATATCTCCAAACCAAAAAAGTCTTAAAATCGCTGAGCTAGAAAATGAATTCTTTGTCTTACTTACAATACTGCTCTCTCTACCAGTTGATAAAAGACACGGGAGGGACACACTCAAAGCACTTAGGTACTGGGATAAACACAGTAATGAGCTATTCCGGAAAACAAAATTTACAAAATGAAATGCTTAAAAGGCAGTGTACAGAAACAGAAATTTCTAAATCACTGAACACCCCTGTAACAAAGCCCAAAATTTCATGTTTTCTCTGCTGAAGAGCTGGGCACCTCACAGGTTCTGTTGAGCTGAATGCTGCTTTTCTGCTGCAGTGCAGGTCTGTTTTGGACCACAGCACCGAGAGGAGCAGTGATATAGTACTGCACAAAGAACACATCAGCACTACAGTCTCATTCACTGCATCTTCGTGTTAGGATTTTGCACCAGCTTTCTGGATTCAGACTCTGACTGGCAGCTAAAACTAAATTACAAATCACTTTTGTAAATGCAAGGAGCTTGCTCGCTACATGAAATAGTTGTGCCCTCCAAAACCTTTGCACTTTATCTTGGGCTTGGACCTCATTATTCACCATGCATCCAGGATCTGCATGAGGTGCACAAAACTTTTCAGAAAAGGGACTATTTTTAATTATGCCACCAGATAAAGATAAGAAAAGCAGAAAACAAGAGAAATGTGAGCACTTGATCTACTCAAGTTCTTTTAGATAAAGCACCTCTAAGCTTCGTAGAGAGCACAAGTAAAATACCTCAAAAAGATCCAAGTAATACCTGAAAGATGAATATGAAAACCAAAATAATGGCATCTACTACTTGGTACAATTACAGAAGACAGACTGAAGGAACAGACATCTTTTCTTCCCAGGATAGGTGAATACTTTCACCAGCAAGGTCTTGAAACCAGTTTAAAATGTGAGCTCACAACTCTTCTCCGTGTTAATTTCTGCATCTCTGTAAATCTCTGTTCAGTTTTGGGTTCTCTTCCTTTCTCTCTCTCTCCTTATGGTTTTCTTTTTTTCAGATATTCCCACTATTTAACGCACTTTCTAGCTGTGACCAAACAAATCTAAGGCTATAAAGAGACGATCATAAATTATTAAATTACAACAGTGTGAATACTTAAAGCTAATGTCAAATGAGTCACACTGTGTGAACTCACAAACTTTACAGCTTTTGATGTAAAGCACAGTATTTGAAAGCACCTTCATGTTTCAAATGTTTAACATTAAAACTCAAGAGCTGCAATTTAAAACAAATACAACAAATAATTTAAAAGTTGGTGTATATCTCTCCCCCCTTCTTTCTTAACCCCCAATAAACACAGATCTTTATCGAGAGAGGTTCATTGTCTATCTGCACGCACACACATATATAGTCTGCAGTGTAACTATCTGTAAATTTTTTATAACTTATTGTGATTGATACCTCCTAACTGGAACTTACAGAAAATACAGGAAGGAGAGCTTTTCCCTATCCATGTACTACTTTCTGCATGTTGTCAATTTTTCTGCTATTCTCCATCACTTCTATTGGACTTGATGCAAAAAAAGGAGTAGAGAGAAACTATTTTTTGAAAAACAGAATACTTGATTGGAAAAAAAAAGAAATTAAGAGTGGCATTCAAAGCAATGTTAACATTTAAAAATCATCTCACCTTTCTGGGTGATTAGTCTCCTTAAAGAAACGTTTTCATGCACACTGAGTTCAGTGCAGTCACAGCCTCTCCAGTAAATTCAGGACAACAGATTTTGTGCTTTGTTAGAGGGTTTCAGGTAGAGCAGAATGGTTTTTCTTGCCTGATTACCCTTTCACTACTTACAGGTGTACATCAGGGACAGGGCTTAATGTGCCTCTAATCTGAAGTCCTTTCTTTGTTGCTTAGCACAGTGATCAGAATTGTTATCTAAATTTCTGACAAAACCAGCTCAAACTGTCCACAAAACTCCTTCAACAACACCAACAGACAGGAACTGACTGCCATTTGATATGAACTTGATATGAAAAAGCAAAGACCTATCAAACTGCACAAAGTAAGACTTTTATTCCAGTATTAAAGTCATAGGAATGTCAGCTTACATACGGTCTGTCTAGCAAGTTAAAGACGGACCATATTTTCTTTCTCCTTTTCCTTTTTTCTTGTCTTGTGGGAGGGGTAGCTAGTGTGATGCCATCTCACAGTTTCCAGGCACACGAAGAGGGTTACGACCCACCTACTCCTAACTGCCTATTCATATCGGCTTCATTAAAAGAAACGTTCCCTCAGAGGAAACAAAAAGCTCCCCTAGGTAACAATCAGGTCAAACTTGTGCTTGGACCCTGAACACCTCGTAGCCTTTAAGAAGGAAAGGTAGAGGAGAACCTTGTGTGCACCTTGAGGTACACACAACTAAACCACTGAATTGGAAGACTCCTTTCTTGTCCCCTTGTTCGTCTCTAGTCTGATGTCTCTCTTGCTGCTCCACAGAAGGAAATGAAGACTTACTGGTGACTGTCCAGAGCAACCAGGAAGTAGTGACTGTGGACAATTACGCTGTCCAACAAGGTTGTGGATAGACGTAGCTTGTAACAACCATCCAGTCTTGTCCAAGCACAGGGATGTGCCAGAGCCTTGCAATTAGAACGACTACAGCTTGGCTAGATCAGCTGCAGGTCTAGAACAGAGCCACACAGAATACATGCAGGTCCATGCAGGCTGGCACCTTCCCTGAAATTCTCTGGGAAATGAATACAGAAAGTAACACATGGAGTCTGCAACAAAAGGCAGACTTCCAGGGAAGGGAATCTTTTATACTCTCTAGCATTAGCAGTATTTTCTGGTATCTCCACCTGCACTCTGTACAGCAGCACTGGGGTAACACAGCCTCAGTTACAAATACCGATGCTGGCAGAAACTACAGGGATTTTGACATTTTCTGCCACCTCCTGTGCTGCCCTCCCCACATCCCCCTCTTTGTACATAAGGGAGATGTGGCTGCCAGTTCCTGTATCAAACTGATCTGACCCACCCTACCTCCTTCTCTCTCGGACTGAAGCCACTCACAACTAATAAGGCCATGGGAAAGAAACTACACCACATTCATAAAACCAGACATATTCCCAACCAACCAGGAGGTGACACAGGGATAGTCTTTTACTTCTGCTGCTGGGCTTCTGAAGCCCAGCTCTGCTCCTAAATTTCTCATAGCATCAGTTGTCACAAATGCTTGTGAAAGGAAGAAGCCACCATTTCCACAAGCTCTGAATGTTCTTCAGAGAATGTACTCTACAGCTGAGAGGACTGGATGGCATCTGCTTATTTCCATTGAGACTGACAAAGCCACAAAAGAAGTCTGTGTGAAGGAAGAGATGCCTGCTGAGGAAAAGAACAACAAGCCTATTTCCATGCTTAAGACTGCAAAGCTGCTCAAATGGTTACAGTGAGAGATCTGTGCCCTTTGGCACAGTGAAGAATTGAGTTTCAGATCATAAAAATCTATAAAAATGCATATTTGAACTAAACTGGTATTGACTCAGCACCAAAATAGCCTGAGGGTTACACCTGCATACTCAAATTAATTTTCAAGTGCCTCTTTTGCTATGCAGGGTAGTTTATGTTACAGTTGTACCGTACTTATATAACCCACTCGAAATGTATTTCCCCTTGTTTGGAGCAACAACTTTTTGGAGAAGTCTCAAAGTCCAATTTGGAAAGAAATTAAAGGCAAGAGCCTTCCCCACGTCTTGCTTCCTGACTACCACACAGAATACCTGCTGAGCTGAGATCAAGCAGGTCTCTGCTGATTACAGAGCACAGGTTAAAACGCATTGAGCTGTTAATAAATGGAGGCTTATATAAAGTCTTTTAAAGTCTTCAGCAGTGAGCATTCTATATGGCTCACAGGGAAGGGCTCTCACTGGACCTTACTGACGGGAGTATGTGTTCAGTGTGACAGAATCAGGGAGGGCAGGCACCAGAGCTCACCTCATCTCTGTCCCCAGGGATGTTAAATATAGTGTTATCATTCCTGACAAATGCATCTTCTTGAAGACACCCAGCAACGGCACCTCTATCCCCCTCCTTCCTACACACACCAGTAGTCTACTCCAGCACTTCGCTGCCCTCACTATTCTCTGCTGCAATTCAAGCTTTTTACTTCTTGTCCTAAACATCATGGAGATCAATAACAGGCTGTTCCCTTCCTCACTGAAGTCTCTTAGAAGCTCCCCTCAAAGTCTCTTCTTCATGTGGAACGCAGTTATTTCAATCAGTACTCCACGGCAGGTTTTCTGAGCCTCTAATCATTCTCACTGCCTTCCTCTGGATTCTCTCCAGTTGACCCAAATCTTTCATAAAGAATTTAGTACAGCAGTCCACCTACAGCCACAAGCCTGAACAAGGCATAAGGATGACTTCTAATGTCCTGTAGGACAACAATGCTACATAATCTGACACCGGGCTATGTTTGGGCAAATGCTATGAACTGATTAAGATCTTTTATTCCAGTAAACCTGGAACCACCGTCCCGCAGGAGCAGTATGTATATACTGTGTACATTATCAAAGACAACATTCTCACTTAAGCAAACAACACAATTCAAATTACTGGGTGACACGTACACTATCTGTCCTGGAATCAGCAGTACTAGATATTATCTCTCAGCCAGGAGATGTACAGCTATGTACAAGAATCACAACAGTCAACTCGTCATCCTGAAATACCTTTCTCAAGGAGCTTTCACCAGACCATTCTGCTTGTCTGACAGGCTAGATGCTTCATCTAGTTTTTCCTGAGATAAAGCTTCCAGACTGTGGTCAAACAGTAGCTATGAACCACTTAAAATGGTAAACAGCCCTAAAGCAGCCCAGATTAGTGATATTAGAAAAGGTCACTTCCATCCTGTGACAATGATTTTACACAGAGTTTGAGGACACCTGGCTGCACTTCTCCAGCTTAAGGTTTCCCGTTTACAGGCCATGAAATTCCTGTCACCTAAAACTACACAACAAAAATCTGCCCTTTGTACTTACCCTTCTCTTTGGTACTCCTCATCCAAATTTGACAAAAGCTGGGACCCAGCCACAGACAGATCAAGTGCAGCTAAAGGAAGATCTCGATAAGCAAAATTAACAAGCTGCACAGGAGCAATGCTTTTGGTCTCTTCTTCCACTTGTTGGGAAATGATCTCAACTTCCGAAACACCGCCTTCAATTGGAGGCCTGAAAACGTAATAAACACGTATACACATAAAGAAATATAAATGAGCAAGCAAGTAAAAGTAAGTTAGAGACAAGAACTTCATAGAATCCTGAAGAGCCCGCAACTGAAAAGGCCTCTGCAAGGTCATTGAGGGAGGTGTTGTCATTAAAGAGATAGGTCAAATCTCTCCAAACTTTAGTAGATCTCACTATGATCAACAGAAACCTCACAAAGGAGAACAACATTTTGCTCTGCTGAATCTGCTTCAAAGGCACTAAATATAAATGGCTGTGTTATAAACAAATACAGAAAAAATGCATGAACCCAAAAGGAAAATATTTGTGCAAAACAGAAAGAAGGCATGTAACTATGCCAACTAAAGACTCCCTGCTTTGTAAGTTAGATCAGTGAGCAATAAACAGCTAGGCTTATTAATTATACACAAATCAACTGTTAATTGAGGCAGTTTGACCCCTCTTCCACTGTAGATTTGAATACTGATTCAAATAGTTTTGATGGATGGCAGCTTTGTTACACTCACCTAAAAAGGATCACTCTGTTACAAGTTATTTCAAAATAGTTCTGAAAGGGAACAATGATTCAGAAGAATTACGGCCTCCTCCATAAAGATTATCTTAACTAACCTTATGTACAGCTTCTAAATCTGATCATGTATTCTTATAGCAGCCCACTAACACTAATGGAAACTCCAGGCAGGTAAAAACAGTCTGACAATGTGTATGTCTCCCACATTTAGAACAAGATACTACTTCTGTAGGAACTTTATCTGCTGCCATTACTTAGTGCATGCACAGGACGACTTGGCTGTAGGACACCACTTGTGTGTCAAGTGCTGATCTGTGTAGCACCCAGCAAAGCTGCCTGCCCTGTTTGATTCCAAGTAGGTGCAAGCACAAACTTCTCCAGCTTTCTTCCAGGGGGAGCTTGGTAACTTTGGAAGAAATCTCAAGCTACTGTCAGAGGTTTTCAACAGCAGGTGTGAAGATACTCTTTTTCCATAGGGATATAGTTAAAAAGTTCTTAGCACCCTGTGCTATTTGACTGCGAAAATTGCATTGGTGATTTTATTTTAAAGAAGCTTATTAAAATCTTCCAGCAATTTAAGAAACCTGATTAGTAGTTCCTTTTTTTTTCCCCAGAACATAAGAGAATACTTTAGAAGACCACTTAACTGGTATATATTGTATAAGGATATCATTTAAGGATGTGGGTGAAGGAACTAAAATTCTATGTTGAAAGTTTCCATCAGTCAGAGTCTCACCATTAGACTAATTTTTTCAGATGGAAGACATTACTCTTGAATTAAAAGGAGCTAACGGCTGCCAGAATTACCCAAGAAAGTAAAATGCTGTTATATGTAGAGTATTTGGCAGGCAAAGACTGCAGCTGTGTCATACTGTGGCAGAAAAAGGAGGTAAAAGGAAGTACTGTTTGAACAACCTAAAAGCTTTTATTTTATTCATGTGTAACTAATAATGGAAAGTAATGAGATTCTTTAATTTCCAGCAGAAGTGTATTCCTCTGTAAACAATCTGAAATCAGAAACCCAGAGGTAAGAGCTAATTTTAGCAAGAATTTTCTTCGATTTTCACCTTTAGTGCCATCCTGTGGACATTTTCCCTTATAAGTCCAAGCTGGTTCAGTTTTGCATGAAAGAGCACACAATGATCAAATTTCCAGTATCATAAAGGAAAAAGGAAATTGGTTGGTGCAACCTTCCCTCCCCAAAAAGTACTGAGTTTCTGTATTCTTAGACAGCCTAAATGACAGATACAGTCTGATTTGATTGAAAAGAAAAACAGACTAGTGTTGGCAGACAGCTTTGGTGGCAGGAAAAAGATAAACAGATCTAAAAATAACATAACATACTAGTTTTCAGCCACTGCCGTTAGTAACATATCAAACATGTTTACAGCATCATTCATGTATTTTCTGTTAATTCACACTCTTTAGACAAATACAAAACCTTCCTGAAGTCACAGCATCATTCTTCTCCAGGTAGCAGAGCTGTTCCCTCTCATTTAAAGTAAGTTGTATCACACGGTACTTACTGAGGATTGGTCATGTTGGAGGATGCAACCAAATCAGCAGTGGCTCCAATATTCAACTACTTCCAGCTGCTCTGCATAAAAGTTCTAGCCTTGCAAGATTAGGTCTCTGCGAGAAGCAAAAAAAGTTATCTAAAACTCAGCTGAAAGAAATCTAAAGGGCTACATTGACTTCTGTTGTCATGTTGCAAATATGTCTAATAGTATAATTCCCCCCATGATTCTTCTTCAAAGTGTTTTTATTCCAGTTTAATTCCTCCATATTATGGAGGCTGTACAGTTACAGTGCATTTACTTTTACACACAGACACATACATAATTTCACAAGAACACAGGTCTTGCTTTAAACCACTAGATTGTTGAGAAAGATAACCAAGATCAGAGGGAGAAGCGGATTTTCAGAGAAAGCTCGTGGCTTCAGGAGCGTAAATTCTACTGGAAGACAATTTTTTACCATTTTTTATACTTTCTAGACATGAGCATTAACGTTGTCAATGAAGTCTGGGGGTTTGTTCTCCATTTTCCAGTTTGAACTGTTCCTGACTCCCTTTGCTGCCTTAGGAAGTCCTTTCCAGAAATTAATTCATGTTGTCAAACATTCTACATGGGCTGTTATCAGGATAGTATTTTGACCAACAAAACCCAGTAACACATTTGGAAAAGGCAAAATCTCCACTTGTGCTGTACCTGGAGCAATGCATGGCCACCAGAGAAACAGAGGACAAGCCTGTGAGAATGAAACCTACTGATACACAGGTTTTGAGAGCAGGAAAAATGAGGAACACCACACAACAAGCAAAAAACTCTTAAAAATCATGAGAGACCTTGTAAAGCTATTGTGAAGATTATATGCTATATAATTTTTTAAAGTAACATAAAACCAGACTCTTATTTTGATTAAACAGAAATAAACATTGGCAAATTAGAATTACTTACAATAACACCAATGATCATGAAAAATGCTCTTATACTAAACTTTATCCTAGAGTCACTTACAGGCTGAATTGTTAGTCAAGCATTTACACTGGAGACATACAAATGGAGCTACATTAAGATCCTTAACAATCACTTGATACGAAAAAATAAAATTGAACTTACATCTTTTGTAGAGCCATTTCCAAGGCTTTATTTCATGGTTTGTAATTTTACAAAAACGTAAAATGTAGCCAATGCATTTTCACATTTTCCAGATAATGTGCCTGGGTACGCAAGAAGAAAAGTTCTACACTGTGATCACCCCTCCTCAGGTAGGTAAGTCAGCCAAAAGCAATTTAATTATTCATATGAAGAGGACAACTTTAAGACAAAAGACTACACATGCTTTAAAAAGACACACACCCTCCATTTATTTACAACCTTGTAATACTTCTAAAGACAGAATAAGAAGAAAATGTTTTTCAGATAAAGCTCTGCTAATACAGCAGAAACTTGATTTGATATCCATGTAAGTATCAGTGGGAGTCTGTTCCCCGGCCTTTGTACTCCTTGAATTATTTTATTTACTATGTCCCTAAGGCAGTAAAATACTAAAACATTTGCCTAAAATTATGAATATTTAAATCAGAGCTTTCTGATAGCAATTGTTACACCTACCAGCACAACAAAACTAAAATATAAGACTCAGACTTGTTTTGCAATGTTAGCTCCCTAACATATCACTTTGAGTTGACATTTTTACAACACAAAACAACCCCAAACAATTCTGAATGAAAAACTTTACCCAAACCAGTTGTTTTAAGCACTCAGCATGAGAAAATGATCAAGAGTGAGGTACTGTGCACCTGTCTTGTGAGACTGAGAAAACTGAGAATCCTGCTCTACCTGCATTTGCAGGCCTGTAGAATAAAAAGTAGATGGGGATACAGCTGATTTAGGAAATGGGAATAAGACTGATGGAAACTGGCCTTAGAAGACAGACAGGCAAAGATACATATGGAAGCTTCTTAACCTAGCAAAAACCTCACCATTTATTCGAGAGACAGCACAGTGCTGGTAACCTCAATTTCCCTCCCAAAGGAGACTTAGAAAACAAAACAGTGACAAAAACTTTACATCTAGGTTTTAAGAAATCTCATTTTTTTGGTTAACCCTAAGATTCTGAGGGAACAGGCCAAGACATAAACACGAAATATTCATCCCTCCAGAACAGAGTCTCTTTTTTTCCCAAAGCTGGAAGCACACTGGCAATCACACAGAATTGTGTTTTACAACTCAGCCGGGGCTCTGAACCAGATGCGACCAGTGGCAGCGGCAATGAGCCGGGCCAGCTCCCTCCTACTGGAGCTGGCAGCTCTAACAGGTAAAGTTTGCTCACCCCAGGCCTGAAGGAGCTGCTGGCAGGAGGGCAGCAGCTCTTCTGACAGTGCTGCTGGCTCCACAGGGAGCAGAGTCCAGCTCGCCGCAGCCGCAGGGATCGCTACCATGACACAAGGAGCTCACCGGGCTGAGACGAGCAACGCCGAGACACCTGAAAGGAGAGACAGGGACTCAACTCTCCGAAGGACTCAGTGCAACCTTCCTGAAAGAAAACGTGGCAAAACGTGAGTAATCTCTGGTAAAAATGACTAATGTATTAGCTAATCTAATGAATTGAAGAGACAAGTAGAGTTAGTAAGTGCAGTAAGAGGACAAAAAAGATGTAATAGGTTGTGTATATGTATCTATCTATCTCCTAAATGGATTACTGTGATTCATGCTTCTTTCCAGGCTTTATGCAAGCAACAGAAATATCTTAACATACACTGGTATTCTGCAAAAATGTATTTTTTTACTATCCACTCCATCTCATCTGTTTTTAACTTCCTTTAAAAAAATCACATTTTATGGCAACATAAACCACTTGCAACTTCCATGTGAAATTTCTGTGCAGCTGAGCGGTGTTTAAAGGCAGCAAGGATCAGCAGGCAGATTTTATTCTTTTAAACTTATCTCTTGCTTGCATTCCTATAGGATTTTCCTGTAGGCAAAGTGGAATGATGTTGCTCTTCTCCCTGCCAACAAAGATAGGCAGAGGGCAACTTTTGGGTATTCCATCCATCATCTGAGTGAAAATTGTTCCATACAGCCCTTTCCCCACCTAACACACTCAATGTTCAGTAGACGAAACAGCCTCATCTCCCATAGTCTCATCTGATGGAATCACTAACAGGTCCAGGGGTTTTGGCTTTTTTCCCCACTTTGTAGAACCGAGAGTAGGCAGCACACAGTACATGCTGAGCTGCCATGTGAGCATGGGCAATGCCCATTCCCTGAGAGTTCAGCAATTCTGTTTGTTCCGTGGTGTGTTTTCCAGGTGAGATGGCTGTTAAAAGGAGCACAGTTTCCAAAGTTTAACAGAAAGAGTTTAGAAGGGAGATACGACAGAAAGCAAAGAATTGTCCCACTAGTTTCTAGCGCAAGCTTTCAAGCAGTGTAACAAGCAGAAACATTCACTGGACTAAGTGACTGATGTCTTGTATGTACCAAGAGGACAGTGCAATCTGATGGGAAGTGTACAGGTTTGCAGACTGGTAGCCCAGCTTAAAATGTGTGGGATCACAGCTCAGATCTCAGCCAAGTTGATTCAGCTCTTCACCCCTCTGCAATAGCTGAAGGAAGTTGTACCCCAATCGCTGAGCTCCCTCTGAGGCAAGATCTTCAAAATACTTAAAAGTGCTGTCCTTGCCTTCCAAGCCCTTCAGCTTTGCTCTGTTCTCTGCACCCTTACCACACATGCCAGTGCCTTCCAAGGCTTCTGTGAGGTGCCTTTGGGTTGACTGTGATTTTTCACCCTCTCCTCTGCAGGGGCACTGGCAAGCACCTGCTTACAGCTCCCAGGTTGTGCAGGCCGGGCACTGGGGTCATGCGCTGCACTGGAGCAAAGGTTCAGGCTGCTGGCCTTGCCCAGCACACATCATGCCTGAGTTAATTTGTTAATGTTTAGATGAACCTTCTATTGTCAGTCACCACACCCTGGCTGGAGCTCGCTAATAGGAGATAAAATCCAGCTGAAACAACAAAAAGCAGAGAACAGAGTTTGGAAAATGTATGCTAAAGCATAGCACATGGTGTACATACACTCTAAGCTAAAAGAAAAGAAAAGAAACCAAAATAAAACTCCAAGAGCAAACTAAAAAAAAAAATCCATACTCCACTGGTGCACGAAAACCATGGCTTTTAGCATCGATTTAAGCACAGTCTTACAAAATATGTGTCACAATGTAGTGGGCCCAATTGGGGGTGGGGAGTAGGAAGATGATTTAATTTAAGCCTTTTGCACCAAAGTCCCTACTAACTTGTACCCTATTCAGCTGAGCTGAAGTCAAGACAACATGATTCAGAGCTGTTTGCTGCACTTGCTCATGTTCTGAGGTGTATTATCATGAAGCTGTAAGCTCCTGTACAAAATTCAGATGCTAACTGAAGTATCCACGTTTGTGCCCTTACAAGGTAGCTACAACACCAAACTCTGACATGTTCTTCTAACAAGTCCCCCAACAGCAGCTTAAGACACAGGGACAGGCTCAGAGTTTGCATTCAAAGGAAATGCCACAGGTCCCACTTGAGGAGACACTGCTGCGGCTGCAGTGTGGGGTTTTGGCGTTCTCGCCGGCTCCGGCTCCTTCCTCTGCCCACACCCCATCCATTAAAAAAAAAAAAGCACAGGATGGCTTCCCTGATCCAGGTCATAGTACAGCTCCAAAAATAGTTGTGTCAGCAAAAGCGAGACTGCAGGGCAAGGCATTGTGCACAGCCACAGAAACAAACCACGGAGAGCAGAAAGACTTCAGATCACAAATACTCAAGGACAACGTGCAGAGCCTTGGCCATTGGCAATATTCAACTGGAGCAAACACCCAGCATGAAATCACTGAAGAGACTGGGGAAGGGGTGCAAAGGAAGAGGGCTTCCATGGGGGTTTTTCTCCTTCTGTGTCACACTGGAGCTTTTTCCTCTGAATCTAGTCCACATCAAGAAACAGACTCTTGCTTCCGTTGTGCAAACAAGTTACATTGTTATTTCAGTCTATAAATTCAAAGCCTTATACACTCTAAAGCTCAAATGAAAATGATGGCTACTCAGGTGCCAGCTGGGCAATCCTAAGGAGGTCAGGGAGCTATTCAGAAAAACAGGCAGAAAAGGAATAATCTGAAATAAGAGTAATAACAGTAGGGGAAACACCTAAACAGACATTACCCCAGAAGCTTTCAAAGGGCAAGAGCGATTTAGGGGTAACTGCATTTAGCTCTTGTGAATCAGCCCAGCCAAATTTTTTTGGTGATTAACACCACGGATATCATCCAGAGGATCACCATGAACCTGATGCGATCACTCATCGCTACTACTGCAAGTTGCATTTCTCCAAGAACTGAAATTTCCAGGCTCCCTGCAATCACAACTGGTTTTGTCCCAAGAATTTTAATTAGCTCAAATCATCTGCATTTAGAAAGTTTTATTGGTCAGGTATGCCAAAACTGTTTCCTTCAGGAATCCAGCAAACTCGTACATCTGAAGGGAAAAGCTTGACAAATCTACAGGAGTGGTCCCAGCACTTCCTTGCTTTGCTTTAGGTTAAACAAAATTGGATTTTCTTTTTTCCCCATGAAGAAAAATCACAGGTTATGATATTAAAAAAAAATTCTTTTGATTAAACTGACCCTCTCTAATGCCTTATTTAAGACAAGAGTTTGATAAAGTATTAGATTTGTCAAAAAACATGAATGCAGAGATGCCACACAGAAAACAATCAGCAAATTAACTTCCTTAATCTTTAACATTCTTATGCAGCCTTCAAAAGAAAAGAGGCACAAGAGATGGAGCCTTTCATTGCAAGGAAGAAGGGACATTGAATTTTGCACCTTTTAATGGAGGGATTGACAGCAAAGTTTTTAAATACACCACATTAAAAAAAAAGGCAAAGAAAACCCTCCATCACAGGAAAGGTATTTAGATTTGGGGGGGAAAAAAAAGTCAAGCATTCACTAATTAGGAAATGGCAGATTTGCACTTGCTCATGCAGTCATAATTCTATCCCCTTGTGGAATCATCCTGTATGCTGAAATTAAGCAGAACACTATTCTAGGGAAAAAAGAGCATGTAATCATGTAACTAAAGACTCTCATTATTCTCAAGTGTAACTCACACTTTCTAGAGAGAAGTTTAGATGGGCCAAAAAAAAGAAAAATTATCTTGTTACACAATTACAATAATCTCTTCACAAATGCAACATGATCATTGGTTGAATCCTGAACATTTCAGTACTGCAAATCTGGACTACAGAACAAATAACAGTAGCTGGAAGCAAGCCTTTAGAAGAGGACTAATCCAAAACAGACTCTGAGGAGAGCCCAGTCAAGCCCACCCTCTTCCAAGGAGCTTGCAGGTGTGCAGCACATGGTACTTCCAGACCAAAAGAAACAGGAGGAGCTGCTCTGTTCAGGAAGGTTATAAAAAGACTCTGCTCATGCTCCTTCCTTGTGCTCTCTCTTCACATAGAAGCTGGGGAGGGAGGGCAGGGGTTGTGTAGCAGGTCTCCAGATAGGTTCTGTGACCTGCCAGTACTCCAGCATTGATATGCTTTCAACACAAGAGCTGCCCCACAGCTCCTCTGGGCTCTCGTTAGTTCATGCTACACAGTGCACACTGGCACTGCTGGAATTCATGGTTCTCACACACTCCCAGCATTTTCCAGAAAAGGCAGAGGTCTGGCAGGTACTGCAGCAATCCAAAGCGTCGCTAATTCAGAGGATGCCATGGGGCAGAGAAAAGGTATTCTCTGCACTGAGGGTCTGCTGCTTGAGGAATTTTAATACTACAGCAAATAATGGGAGAAATACGGATCTCAAAAAATGTGCCAAACCTGTCCATCTACAAAGGCTATCCAAATAGCAAGTTTGCTTTTAGCTCCTCAGTAAACAAGAGGCATTCATTCAGCCAGATTATTCATTTGATCTCTTTCTCTGGAGTAATTCCAAGCATGCCATTTCCCTTTTCACTTCACAAACCACTCTCATTTAGCTGTAATAAATTGGTGATCCCAACAGTTATCTGTAGTTTCCGCATGTGGTAGAAAAAGTCCCCACACCACAGGGTTCTTGAGTCCAGAGAACAAACAAAACAGAGCAATCACATAGCTAAAAGGTCCCTTTACAGATTTCTCTGCTCTTCAAAGTTTGGGCCCCCTCAGCCAGGGAGAGCCCAAAAGCAGGCTTAGTGTTTCCCATCAGGATTAGGCACAGGGCTGGCAGCTCACAGCATTTCACCGCATGCCTGAACATCTCCCGCTCTGCTTACGGCTGCAGCTGCTGCTGGGGGACCTCAGGTGGAAGGCGAGGTCAAACCTGCACGCACGGAGCAACACCACCTGGGCCAGACAGGGCTCCCAGGGAGATGATCCCTCTTTGCAGCACGGCACAAGGATGCAAACAGGGACCACGGGCTTGGATAAATGCCTCCGGCAGGATGCCGTGCGGATGCTGCTTCCGGGCTCACTGCTGGGAAGCTCAGGATTAGTTTGCTTTTGAAATGTGCCACTGCACGTGCTGCTAGGAAAGAGCCTGGCATCAACAGCTCCACTGGACTGAAAACATCTGGCTTTTTCTGGTCTCGGAAACTAAATGACTCTGGGCTCAGTCAGCATATAGTCAGAAGACTGTTTGGACAAATTTCATAACACAGCCACTCCCCCCACAAGCGGTGATTTTTTGTGTCACAAATTCTGTTTCTCAAAAGAAAAAAAACCAAAATCAACCAAACAAAAAACTCCCCTCAAACAAAGAAAAAAAGCCACCAAATGCCCCTCAAGTCTCCCTTGGATTATATATTAAAATATTAAATTTGAAACCTAAAGTTGGATGTATATTTGGGTGGCTAACAACAATTGCATTTCTGAATTTTAAATGTTTGGGGATGACACTAACCTAGTCAAGTTGTATTAAGTCAAATTATTACTACTGGAAGCAAACCAAGTACCAATTTAGTTTCAGAGAATTTTGGAAGTTTGCTTTTGTGTGTCAAGAGTCAACTCCTGGATGCTGCTTTTACCTCTCTTTTTCCTACTTCTTGGATCTGCAGTGAAAAGCCAAACCAGAAACCTGCACTCACATCTTTTTGTTTTCAAGCCAAGAAAGATCAGTCCAGCCACTCTTTAGAATAGTGAAGAAAAATTATATATACCCTTTTGAGCAGGCTAGAATGAATGTTTTTAGGTCTATATAGATAGCTGGCAGGTCAAGAAAGATCAGTCCAGCCACTCTTTAGAATAGTGAAGAAAAATTATATATACCCTTTTGAGCAGGCTAGAATGAATGTTTTTAGGTCTATATAGATAGCTGGCAGGTCATCTCTGATTAGATTTGACTTTATCACACATGAACCTAATTTTTGTAGTCTGTTAACGGCCTTTGAGGTAAGACTAGAAGTCCATTTGAATCCAAGAGGAAATTTTATTTGGACAGAGCTGGAATTTCACTCACGCTTTTAACAACAGCAGCAGAGTAACACAAATCCTTGAGACACCCCGAGTGCGAGGTATGTGTCAATACGGGGGGGTGACATTGGCAATCTGCCTTAGTCACGTGAAAGCGCCAATGTCTGTCACCACCTGTCTGTCAGGAAAATGGGCAAAACTCACTACATTTTAATTTTCATCCACCATATCTGCTGCCCATCTTACTTGGAAGTTAACCTTCCAATAAATAAATACAAGCTTGAGTTTCTGCCCATACTCTTAGATTAATGTAACTTTCAGATTGCCTTTCAGCCATTAGCCTTCAACCTTAAGACTCTTCCTCAAACTATTAATTTTAATTTTCTTCAGATCCTGGGCCTAATGGATTCTGGAATGAAAGGTCTTTAGAAATTTTAAAAGTATCCTCTAGTTTTCTAGAAGACCTAACGTCAACCAAAATACAAAAGATTCACAACACTACCATAAGAATGGGGGAAAGTACAGAGAAAATCTCACAAACTGTTGGTATCTCTTGAAGCTGAGGACTTCAATGCATCTTGCCAATTACAGCTCTGTGAGGCCCATAAATACTGTGTTTTTAGCTAGAAAGGAGAGTGAGAAGAGAGTTCTTTAGACCAATTCTGTCTCTCACACAATCAGCAGCACAGAATCAAAACAAACCTAACTAGACTGGTACTAAATCCAGTTATTAGACAAATCAAAACAAGCATCTGGAATCAAAGATTTCATTCTAAGAACCACCTAAATTACAAACATATTTTTCAGAAATATCTATGTTTTGTCATTCCTGGAAAGTATTATGGGCAACCTTCCAGACAAAATGCAATAAATTTATATGAATTTATGGCTTTACTGTGTATCTTAAAAGCAAGTATATAACAATTAGCCCATTGATGTGAAATTTATTGCTCTTCTCTCGGACAGTGTTATGCTTCGTAATTCAGCTTTTAGAAACAAACAGCCCAGCTGTTTTGAATGCAAATTTATGAATAGTTGCAGCATTTAATCCTGGTGATGCAAGCAGGATAAACTCCACTCTGCAAAAACACACTAAAACTCCTGAATTCACATCTGTCTTGTACTTCAGAGGAAAGTTATCTCACAGAGGCGTGGGGACACAACAGCTGAACTGCTTTTGGCTGGCAAAGTCTTTCCTGACCCCCAGGAGCCTAAAAGGCAAGATTTAACTACCTTATTATAGCATGCAGAGTACTGACAGCCATTATTTAATATATGGCTGGTGCATTTAAGCAGGTCACCCTGGTTCCCTCAGCAGGTGATGGAATGCACTTACTACAAATTACAGGCCAGGTTTCTGCCACAAACTACTGATGGTGAAGGACTCAGTCCAAGCTGTGAGCAAGCAGGCCCAGTCCAGATAGTCCTGTGAAGCACCGGGAGCCACAGCCCGCCCAGCGCAGCCCTGTCAGCTGGCCAGTGATTCCCAGCGGCAGCAGAGCGTGTGCCTTTGCCCCTCACCTCTAACTGAGGCCTGGAACGCATCACAGGGGACGCACACATGGCCAGCCTATGTTTGGAGTCTGCCTAGACTGTCCACTGCAAATTGCACAGATAAGGCAACAGCTCTTCCCACTGGACCTGGAAAAGGGTTAGGAAGTGAGGGCTCTTTTTCACTAGAGGTGATTGATTCATTAGTTATTTTGTATGGAATGCAAAAAGGAGCAATGAAGTATGCAAGAGAAGTACTTTCTGAAAATGTTAAAAAGCATTTGATCTACACAGGCATGCAGAATTCTTTCAGAATGAAGCTATTTGCTTATTCATATAAATACATATTAAAATGCATTCAGCTACTGGTAATAAAATAAACCATACATGGAAAGTAAAAATGTCCAATTTATCTTTTTTCCCTTTCAAGAATACCTAACATCATCATCTCTGCCTAGCCGTCTTCTCTTTTAAACTCTGCAAGAACAGAGAGGACTGATACTCTTGTCACATGAGGAAATGCAGAGCATCACAAGCTACTGAATAAATTTCAAAGAAGATGCAGGAACACCCACCCGCGAACTCCCTTTGATTTAGAGGGGAGAACTGCCAGCTTGTGCTCTTTCACTGATAGCGTCAGCATCAAGATAAACTTAAAATCAACTTCTCAATTGCTAAAGGCTCACAAAGTTCACCCTTCACTAGGAAATTAATCCTATTGTGATTTAAAATTGTGAGCCTAGAACCAGCTTTTCCTGTGGCACACTAATTTGGTGCTACAGCTAACATACTAAGAAATTCATGTTGTAAAGCAATGAGGATGGTACTGTGGGATTCAGATATAAAATTTACTTCAGTATTCCCTCAGGCTTCTGCAACGCACTTCGAACGAGGGCCTTAAAGACACATGGTAAAACTACAGCCCCAGCAGAACATGAGCGAGCGAGAGGCACTGAGCAACAAGAACAACAATATCTTAGAGGCAGATAAAATATGCACCATGGTTCAAACAGAAGTGTTAATGCTCTGATGCTGTTTCAGCTGTTTGGACTTCGGTGCCTGAATGACACTTCAGGTGCCTTCATAGGGCTACACGGTGGCTTCCTCGACCTCAGTTTTTCCTTCATGGAGGAGGAGAAGAATGAGGAGAGAGGGGAAAAAGTACAAAACAAGAAAAAGAGAAAAGAAAGAACTTCCCTGCCTTTGAAAAGTTTTGGCCATAAATTTAAAGGAACTGTAGTGATGAGACACCATGGTAAGGGAAAGCAAACTGATGAATCTATCCAAAAATGGGTCCCTGCCTGGGAGCTGGTCTTCCTGAACTGGCCCCAAGAATCCCAGAGGTTCTGCCCCAGCAAGCCCCTGCTGTCACTGACAACACAGCCAGAAAGCACAGGACAGGGACTGGCACAGAGAGGGACCTGCCCTCAGCTTCTCCAGCAATTCCACAAGTAAACTTTGCAGTAATTGTTCTACTCAGTCAGTAGAATCAATTATCAAATCATAGCAAAATGGGAAGAAATAAATAGCATACAAAAATCTCTCATGTATTTTCAGTTAAAAGTCATGCACGCTAATTCCTGGCTGCTCTTTTAATATACAGCCATAGTAGTTCATTTGCAGTTAAGGAGATGATAGAGAGAAGTTATTCCCATTTAAAATGCCTGGCAGTAACTTCAGACCTTGGTGGCTTTTGCCAGTGTATTAAATATTTACAACAAACATCTATTAAAGGAGATATAATAATTTTCTGTGAACACTTTTATCACATGTGACAGTGTCTGCTGGAGAAATGTACAATGGAAACCCATGCAACAAACTCTGCTACCCTGGAGTTCAGCACAGGGAATACATAAAACACGTTTGAAAAAGCTTTGTTTAGCAACTATTTTCTTTAAAACAGAAGATCATAAAGAAAACAGCAAACCCCAACCACACTGCCCCACAAAAAAATCTTTGTTCTCTATCCTTCAGTATTCTGTGGCACCATACAGGCAGAAAAGCTTTGGCCACTGTGTGACCCAGCGTAGCAGTCATCCTGCCACCCTCCTCAGCTCTATTTTAGCAGTATCTTATTTAGTACTTCAAGTCCCATGACCCATATCCAATAAGGAGGTTCTGTCTAATACACTGAGCAGATAAAAGGATGCTTTTCAAGCAAACGTTATGCAAGGGATCCATACTGCAGTGCAAGCCCCAGAACAGCAAACAAATGTCAAGATATAAATAAAACACACTTTTGCTCTTCAACTTATAACACGTAGCAGTCACCTGCTTGTAACAGAACCGTGTCTGTTACAGCTGCAAACACAGACTTTTGTTAAGATTTATCAATTCATCTTTATTTAAAAAAACAGAAAAAACCCCCGAACCACTTTACCAGTCTAGTCATTACACATTTTTGGGAGGTAGGAAACTCAGAAAACCATGTTCAAAGACAGACAGATGAGAGCAAAGAAGCTACATCTGTATTAGCTTCTGGATTAAAACCATGAAGAGCTGGCGAAACAGCTCTGAAAATTTTCAGAAATATTTTATGTATCACCATTGCATTAACCCCTCCAACCCAATCATTATCTGCTAAACAATCTATCAATCTCAGCCAAAGACTCTCCAGCACCTTCAATACAATTTAAATAAACTAATGAGTATATGTTTCCTACCTAAACACAAAGCCCGGGGCCATATAGGAAACAGATGTCAAAATCTGGATTAGTACTCAAGTTTCTGACTTTTGGTTGAGCATTCCGTTGGTAAAAATCCTGCCACTTCCCAATAGAAAGAAAAGCTTCCAGTATTGTAAGTGTAGGTTGTTTTTTTTAGATACATATGCAAATATTTCAAAAATAAAATTATTTTTTTAAAAAAAAAACTTATTTAAATGAGAAATATAAAAATCAAAATCAAAACAAATTTTCCAATAAAGCAAGAATATCTGCAAGGAATTAAGATGATACTGGCATCAGGTGAGAGATTTACTGCACTTGTCACTGTAAAAACAAGCACTAGAAATGAGACAACCTGCTGCAAAGACCAATACGGGATTTAAAGGGGCAATATCTTGTGAGCCTTCATTTCTCAGCTTCATTGCTCCAAAACACTGGTCCTTAATAAAACCTATTCTCCTGTACAATTCTTCTCACTCTCAACATACTCTTTTAAAACATGATGTCGACAACTGACAGGTTATGAACTGTAGAGCTCACAACACTTGAAAAGTGGAGGGTAGAAAGCTTTCAGATGGTCCTGAGCATCTGTTCTCAGTGAGAGCTGACAAAGCAGTCCACTGCGGGCCAAGATGGGAGAGACACCAAAAGGACAATCAGAATCCTACGATTTTTAAGGTCCTAGAAATGAACAGTCTTTTAGACAACAAAGCTGGCCCATAACTTAGTTATTCACATGCTACTTAGAGACACATTAGGTGATTTAAAAGGTGGTTTTTAAAGTGACATAACCCCTGCTCCAAAGTACTTAATCTAATTTGAGGCATTGTTTGCAGTAATAAGATCACAGTTTTGAACTAGCATAGATTAAATACTTTATCAACATAGGTTGGTTTAATGGACCTACCACACCGATGCTGAACAGAGGATGTTTCAGGAGAAACTGCAGGATAGACAGCATGAGAAACAGGGAATGCTTCAGGATAAGAAAATTTCTGTCTTGAATCAAAGATGAACAAGGTTTTGACAACATATTCTGTTAACAAGTAATTTCAAGAGCTGGTAATACTGGAAACGCTCTTCTACTGAGCACAAAACAGAGACGTGTCCAAACCAAGTGTAATGAGCTTCAGAGAATAACACTAGTCAGAAGTAGCGTCAGGCAGCATCCTAAGGCTAAAAATCCAACACAAAGAGGCAGGCCGAACCACAGTGCATCCTCAGCCGAGAGCAGAACCCTTCTGGAACGCAATGGGACCAAGGCAACCAGTGAGATTAGATCAGTTCAGGCAGCCCCACACTTTAAATACATTTCACCACTGCCCTGCCCGCTGCTGCAGCTGCAGGCAGAGCACACAGCTGGAGGGCAGAACTATTTTCTCCTGCTTTTAACAAGAACGTGCCCATTTCAAAAGTCCCAAGGAATAGCGGTACTCTAGTGTGCTATGTAACTGCAGCACTGCATCACATTTCACTCATATAAGGAGTCAACCCATTCGTTTTCCATTAAATTACTATGCCTTCCTTTGTTCTGGTAAAAAAATATATGGTGAGCCATAAAAACTACACACACACATTTTTCCTATCTCTGCTTTCAGAGGCCATGGCCAAGCGAAAGAAAAGACTGCTTTACTGTGTGCAGGCCAATAGTTTTCCTCTCTGGATTAGCACAGCTCGTGCTGGACTTTGGGACTAGTTCCCGGGCTGCCCAGTTTAAAGCTAACTCAGGTACAGCTGTCCAAACTGCAGTCTGCAATGCAGCACCAAATTAACTATTTAACTTAAACACAAATCCATTTTCCCTACTTACTGAAAAACAGCAGCTGACAAACTATGGATCTGGCATTCTCTCACAAGCAATAAGATTTGCTGCAAGTATCTAAAAATATATTTCCTGGCTGACAGCCCAAGGAACCAATCAATGAAAGTTCAAGAGGTGCGTTTCACAGTCCAGATGTTCTCAAACTCTGCTCCATCGACAACTTACAGAGATGGCTGGTCACATTATGCTGACTTTTCTCCCCTTTGCTGTACCAGTTTGTGTCCAGAAGATGAAAAGCACATTTACAATTCTTAAAATATTTCTCCTTAAACATCTCCTTTTGCTAGTTATCATAGAAGTATCACAGCAAATCAGTGGGGTGAGAGGCTATCCCAGAGACAACTTGGTGAAACGTACGAATCAAACTTGAAGCTCTGCAGCAGAACGAACTTAATGATAGCCCAGACGGCAGAAAAATTACAAGATCCACATGTACATACACACATTATAGATAACGACAAAAGGTCCACCTGGCAGAAATGCTTTTCCTAACCCCACCTACTCACTTCGTCAGCAGATACAGTGTTGAAATTTGTGAAAACTGGGGAAGGGAAGGGAAAGAGAGCTTACCTGCTTATTTAAGGAAAAAACTTGGTTGGATTTTCTAGGCAAATGAATTGCAGTAGCGAACAGTGTTATTAGATCTTATTTCACTAAAAACCCATGCCTGAATGATTTCCTCCAATACTTCAGTTGCATAATATATAACTTATAACAATCAGTTATAAATTATTATAAAAATGCACAACTGTATCTCAGAGAAAAGATGAAAACTAATTTAAACACACACTTATCCATGCACCAAAACAAACACAAAACCATCAAAACTGACAAAAATCTAAGCTTGAAAACACTGCCATACATCTTGCACAGGGCATACACAAACTCTAGCTATGGACATACAAATGTTGTCATCCATCCTTTCATTTAGATGTTAAATTAACAATTAGCAACTTGAACACCTTTGACACCACACACCACGACAGGCAAGAAGGGAAGCAGCTCGGACCGGCATGTAGATCCAGTAGCTGCTGCTGTTACATTTATATCTGTCCTTGCTCGAATCACAAGAACCCTTACAGTTCAGTCCTTAGAGGGAAAAATGAAGGGAATGTTTAGCTTGATACAAGGAAAATCATTAGAAATTACATACCATGCAGCTTCATTGCCCTTAGCAGAGAACTGAAAAACAGGTCATGTATGGCACCTTTATATATCATTTTTTATTTTGATCTTGGCTTGCAAGTCCTTTGTTTCTCCTTGCCTTGCGAAGGCACACACTTCTTTTTGGAGCACAAATCTGTAAGCATACCCAGAGCAGCCTCCGAGGCTCTTTTGCTGCATTTTCCAGGGAGCAGCCCTAATTTTGCCAAGTCAGAAGAATCACCAATCCATCACTTTTGCTACATGTTATAAAGCAGAGAACTTAAGCAAAATTCTAATACTCAGTGCTTTTCCATGAAAAAAGTGCTCTGCAACTTCAGTCTGATCCATCTTTCCTTCCCTGAATAGAACTTTCGCCCTTGGTTTTATGTCTCTGCTTCAGTCACAGGGCTGCTTGATGATAGCAGAACGTGCATTACATTCTGTGCTTTTTTCAATCCTAAATAATCCAGACAAACTCCATGCTTTTATTAAAACACTGGTATGCACTACAATTTTTCCTTGAACACCAACAATTCCAACACTTGCTCGCTATGTCGTTTAATTTTCAAGTAACCATTTTTAATGTAAGCCACAGCATTCTATCCAGGTACTCGATTTCTGGTGGGAACAAGAATTTGTTTTCACCTGGAGGTACACGTCTCTGCAGCACAGGTCAACAGCTTCATGCACTACATAAACCTTTCAGCCAATATTCTGCTAGCAGATTCCTTTACAGACAGGCTTTTAAATTAGCCCAACTCAAAACTATTGCTGTGGCTAAATATGGGGCTCGGGTGAGAAGTGGAGAAGTGATTTCCTTACTTCACCATCAGTCTTCTTGTCGGAGGGGTTACTGAGATCATGGATGCTGCTGCCTTGGTCTCTATTTTTCACATGTCTTTTGGCAGATACATAGAGCAAGACAGATTCCTTTATGTATGATAAATGCTACAATCACTGCCACCTCCTTAGGGAAGGCAGAGTGCTGATCACAGCTCAAATGGGCATTCAGCTCATACGGAAAATACAACTTCCCTACTGCAAGGCAGGCTGATCTTCTGCAGGCTAAACAGTCACAGAGAGAGAACATGTGTTTTGATTAGCTGACTATGCCGCACTTGATACAAAAACCCATTACTTTGAGTGGGTTTGATCACTTTTGTTGTCCTTTAAGGCAATAATTTTATCACCTTACTGCTTTTCTTTTAAACTCCATCTTGGGAAAAAGAAAGTAAGACAAATTCCAGATGAAAAAGGTCTGTTCATCATCACCTGCTCCCCAGCCTGTACAAAACAGAGTACTGTAGCACTGGGGATTCTACCAAGCTGACAGTTACCTCCAAGCATAAGCTTACATAAATGAGTGCCCAGAGGAATGTGCAAACTTACTTGAGCTCATATTCTGACATACTTGTAAAAATTATCAGCTATTGACACTGCAGTCAATAATTTCGTATTCCACCTCAGGATCCTTAAGGATTAAAAAGCCTAAGTAAATATTCATAAGGCAGAAATACTTTCTTCTCCTCTAGATAAGCAAAATAAGGTGTGGTGTGTGACAGAGAAAAATATGCCATTTCTCTCATAAATCCTGTTTGCCTGTCTTAATCATACATTTGTTCTCCTTCACTATTTATTTTCTTCTCTTTCTGCCCACAAGCAGTTTGGGAAGCTTCTAAACTGTTTCATTCTTCAGGGCATTTTCTGTTTGGTTTGGTTTTTAATACAGTCTATGTTTAAACAGTCTATATGGTCCCAAGCATTGCTGCAAACACCCAAATAAAATTAAATTCAATAAACAAAAAAAATCTCTTCTACACCTTCAGAACTGCAGGTATGATACAGTCAGTGAGACGTGCACAGCAGAAGAGGCAGTCTGCCACCCTAAAAGCTTCTACTGAACTCTGTTCTATTTAGTTCTTACATCAGCTGGATAACAGATGATTTAAAATACAAATATTCCATGTCATATACTTCAAACCTAGGCTCTGAATGCAAACAGTGCCATTATCTGCTTAACAAAGACCAATTATTCATGGAATAATCAAGCTACTGTGCAAGTTCTGAATGCCTGTAATATGTTATTTGATAATACGGTGTCTTCTGACCTAGACAGAGCTGCCTACAATATATAATTAAAGGTTTCAGATACATTTTGCTCTTCTCCTGCCAAATGTTGTTCATGCAGTGTGCTTTATATACTCAGTGAAACTAAGACAAAAACAGTCTTTTTCAGACTGAACCGCTTTGCTAAACCCTTTAAACACAACTGGTGAAAGCCCCAAGATCAGATGTCCATCTAGGGAAGGAAAGTACCATCGTTATCAGTTTTTCTTCCGATACCGAATCCTCTGTTTCATAATTTAATATTTTGAACACTGGCCTTCCCTTTTTTCTATCTTCATTCTAGGACAGAACACTTGGCATTGCCTTATGATAGCATTATAACCAAGATAAGCATTTAATTTCATTAGATATTACCAGGAGAGAAAGCTCCTGCCTCACACAGCCACCAACAAAAAGGGAGTATGCTTAAAAGTGATTTTTAAAGCTTGTGAAACACACAGGCACTAGGGCATAAAGTCCTCCCTCTCTTGACAAAACGAACTGTGCAAGCCTGTATTTCCCAGACAATTTATCCCATGTACCTTAATCCTTATTTGGAGGCATGAAGCAGAAGAAAGCTCGCTGACTTCAGGTGTTCACTCAGTCCATGAAATCTCTCCATCAAGGCAGCGCGTGAAAGCACCAGTGTTCTTAGACGAGGCCGTGGAACACTTCTCACTAGAGATACATTTCCTTCATTTAACCCAGCAAACATCAATCAGATACCAGCTGCTGCCAGTCACCTGGGCACTCCGAGACCTGGCTGCATTTCTAAATGCATCAAGCAAATAACCAATTAGTCTTTGTTTGCTAGTTCACTGTATCCAGTGCTTTCAGATGCGGGCCTTGGCAGGCTACCAGCTACTTGGACCGCAGTCCCTCCCCTTCCCGCCAAAAAGGGAAATCATCTTATACTGAAGGAAGTTCTTCAAAAGCAACAAGCCCATCTTAGCTTCAGAACGAATCGGTGCAGTCAGATTGGGTAAAACATCCAACTGCTAATGGAAAAAAGACCAAGTTTCTTTCCATCGCTCACAAATTTCAGAAAAACACAAGGGAGACAAGAGAGCTGCTGACGAGCATTTTTAATCAAAAGAGAATGTAATTAAAAAATAAACCAACCATCACCCTTACAACTGGACAGTCCGTAGCTGAGATTCAAAGGGTTGTAATAGTCCCTGAGCTCCTATTCCTTGGGCTGTTGAGGGAATCCTTTGCCTGGCACTCCAGGCCTTTCCAGCATTTCAAAGAATACCTTCATTTACACATCAAAACTCCTGCCTTCTGGCAGGATATGAAGCCTGGGTACCACCCTAAAAGCAGCACTTCAAGACGACTGTTATAGTCTCTTACCTAGCTAGAACCATGGTTTTTTACCTGCACAACAGTCACTTCTTTTTCTACAGCACAATAATAGATGCAGGAAGATGGCCAGCATCATTAACTAAAAACCTTCAGAATCTTTAACTAAATAGAATCTTTTTCAAATGTTAGTCTCAGGAGTCACTGTGCTGACTATGCTGACTTCTAAAACCAGAGAGAAACTGCCTTACCAGTTTCTTCTGTCTCATGAGACGCAAACTACTAAAGGAATTCTTCCTCATTTTCACATTAAAAAACAATAGCACGGAGACAAGTCTGGTGAAGATGTCCACGAATCCCACTCAGCATGTCACATCTAGATCCATCACAGATTTGTCCTACAACAAACTCCTGAATAAAATATATTTCAGAAAACTTCAACACAAGTCATATGACAGCATGCATTTAAAAGCCCCAACTACTACTCAGGAAGTACGCTCCGATGTTCTGAGCTAAAGAACTGGGGCTAAAAGAAAAGCTTTGAGTTTTTCCTGTGCCACCTCTCCTTTTTTTCTTCTTCTTTTGAACTGGAAAAAAATTCCACAGAGCACAAGTCATTCAACAAAGCAGTGCAAGGTGCAGCTCAGCAGTGATTTAGCAGACCCTGACATTCAGTTTCAGCCAGCAGAGCCGGCTGCCCTCAGTGCTGCTACAACAGGTATTGGCTATAGATCACCGATAGATAGGCCACAGATCTCATGAGACTGTAATACAAGCCATGCAATATTTCCTCCTCCCCAAGTCTACTCAGAATTCCCACTGTCAGCCTAGTTTCACAGCTGTGTACTGAAGGTTGAATTGCCATTTTAAAATACTTGGAAGACACACTAACGCACAGAATATCTGTTCAAAAACAGTTCCTTCGGAGTAAGCCTCAAACTCAGGATTTTTTTTGAAAACTTAAAATGAACTCCTCTCATTGCATGTTGCAGTACAGAATAAAAGTTTTTCAGAAAGCTATTTACAGTCCTTTAAATAGGCTCTTGCAGGGAAAAAGGCAAAATGTCTCAATACTTACAATATTTAAACACTTGACCACTTTTGTTCAAAACAAAATGAAAACTTTAAAGAATGCAGTGAACAAACTCTAGCCACTCTCCTCCACAAAGACAAAATTCTTCTTTTCAGTCCACTTCTTTTCGGGACTTTCATATTACATATCACAGTGGAATCACTGCAGCAGTACTACATAATAAATACGCACGTAACAATCAAAAATGAGGATGCCTGATCTAAACAGCAAGGAAGATTGTTTCAGATAAATTACTTTCCTCTGACTTACTTTCTAATTGTACAGACACCTGTTCAAATTTTAAAAAATACAGACTTTTCCATGTGGCTTCAAGCAAAAGAAGCTCTTGACTTATAAAACAGAAAATGTATAAAAGTTAGCCCTCCAGAGTATAAGATAAATTGAATTTAAAAAATACTTAAGCCGGTACTCCTGTCTGCAGGTAAGACATCAGAATATTACACCATAAATATCACCTGTTTTTTTCAGTGGTACTTCTTGAGATAACTAGAGGAAAGTTAGGCTATTACTATTTCAATGTTTGCAATGTGAAATGTGATAACATACATGTACACACGCTCATGGTGCCAAAGACAGTAAGACTTCTCTTTGCCAGAGCTGATCCTTTATATGCAGGTAAACAAGAAATACCTGGGTATACCCAAAATGCACAGGACCTGCATTAACATCGGCTGTGCATTTCAATAGACTATGTGACAAGCTTGTGCTAGGATGCAAAAATGTCAATGGAATTTTTCATGACATACATACAGTATTATCTATATAACTAAGGTTTTCCTAAGCATCTCTCACCGTTCACTATATTCTCATTAAAATGTATTTAGACGGCAAATCCTCCGGGACAGGACTTGTCTTTTATCCGTACTTGAAGAGTCTACTGTTCACAATGAGGATTCCAGCCTTATTTGCTTTAAATACTAGCATAGCACAAGTTGGGATTTTTTATGTAGAAGATTGAAAATATTCAGAAAGAGCCCTTCGTGTTCGTTCTGTGCTTAATTCACATTTACAGCTCAGTATAAACACTTCAGCTGTCATTCTAGTAACAGTTTTACCTACCTAAGAAATTCAAGATGGGGCCAAATTTGCCTGCATAATGATTTCACAGTAAGTGGCAACCAGATGGACAGCACACTGCCATATGCTCCCCTTTGCTCAGAGGTGGAAAAGTGAGCAAATGTGAACCGCAAAAAAAGAACAGAGAGTAGGGAGAAAAATATCTCTGCAGTATGCCCATTAATTCGTGTGCACACCCTTTCCTACCAGAAGCGTGCGCTTCCCTGCTCCTCGTACCTCAGGATCTAAATGCAGGGGAGCAGCGATTAGGGCAGCTCAGAACAGCTGCTGTCTCCAGCACAATCCTTGCTGGGCGGGTGCATCTCTGTGCTCCAGCCAGCAGCGGTGCATTCCTGAGAGGAGCCAGTGTACAAGCACGGGAAGAGAACCAGCATCAGCATGGCCCCTGAGAAAGTGTGGGAACAAGGACATCCCTCCACGGGGCAGCCCCTCTGGAAGCTGCACTCTTTCCCATGAACCACCAAGAGCCCAGAGGCTCAGAAGTTGTGCCCACTCTGCAGCCTCCTCTCCATTTTTTCTTTGCCCAGAGGTAACAAGTGTCAAAAACTTTTAAGTAAACCTTGATGCTGCCCATGTCTTGTACTGCTCTTTAGTTGGAGCAGACAATCTGGCCATATTATAATGTCTCCAAGGAGTACCTGCCCTTTTGAGCTAGTCCTAAAAATAACACCTTTCCAAGTTAAACATATCTATTTAATTACACTACTGCCCCTGCTCTGAAAGTCCTTCTTCTTAAGACTGAACAGGAAAGTAAAAAAAAAAAAAAAAGAGCATTCAGATTTCCGGAGGTGGCAGCTGCTGGTGACAGAAGAAAAACAGCAAATATATGCAAGAAAAATCTTTCAGATTGGCTTTTTTTATATATACTTGTGCAATTAACATGTGAACCTTGATCCATATCTCACTTTCCTTTTAAAAAGTTGCTTTCAAAGCTGTCTACTTTTACCATTCCAGATAAAAATGCAATTATTTACTATATGTGGGTTGTAAAATCCAGGCAGCTATTATATACAGAGAGAAATTATGGACTGCTTGCTGAGACACACCACATGCCTCATGTTTACATCCTGTATGTTTGCTAACTTTAATTATTACAGACAGGAGCTCTTCAGCTCACTTAAAGAAGAGCTGTCGTTACATTTGTATCATCAGCTAAATTGACTGGTAGTCGAAATGGCTGCTTTTCTGTAAGAAATTATTTGATAAACTTGAACAAAAACATTGAAGAAAAATTATAAAATAATTCAACAGCAAAAGTCTTACTAACTTCAATAAAACTTGTATTTTGCTATTTTTATACATGAATTTTCATTTTCTATTAGTGGAAAAAGTTGGTAGGCACACTTAAATATCAGACACATAACACTTTCCACTACAAAGACTTTCACAACTTTTTTGAGAAGCTCTGACACTTGCCTCGTCTGCAGGCAGCCTTTGAAGTTCCCTGGAACAGCAGAGATGCTCTTTGTCTCATGGCAATCCATTCAAGTTAAACTGAACTGTTTTCCTATGCCTGCTTGCTTTTTTTAATCAAGTGTTTGGTGGCCTCTCAAAAACCAATCCAAATGGACACGAACTCCCTGACCACAGAGGCTGAGCACCTCGTAGCTCTGACAGAACCACAGCAGTGTGCTGTGAGCACGGGCAGGCTGCTGAAGCTAGAAAGCAGAGGCAGGACAGAGAGCAGAAAGGAGGATGAAACAGGTCAGGCTTCACCTGTTGTTTCCCTACACAAAGCACAGAACCCACAGGTCATTCCCCCGCTCATCAAGTAACAACCTTACCAAGTAAGGCAATTACCTGAATTAGAAATCATCACTAGAGGCTCAAATCCCATTTAGGGATTTTTTAAGGTTAACAAGGGAAGTTTATACCTCCACGTAGTGTAATTTTACAAAAAAAAAACCCCCAAACCAACCAACCAAACGGGGCTAAGCCTACCAATACCAAGAGGTTCCATGTTACAAACTAATTTGCAAGAAGGTTATTTGGGCTGAAAGTAAAGCTCTTGAAAATTGGAAAGCACCACATTTAAAACAGCATATTATTTTAGCTCCATTTGCGTTAGTCCTCCTCTCAACTATTAAGATCACATACTACTTTTCCTGCAAATCATTGCCTCATTCCGTGAGCAGGGTGGCTCATAACACTGAACTGTATCTGCACAACCCTAAATCAAGTATCTGCTGACTGACAGGTCTAACTCTGCAACCAATGTATTTAAACATACATTTTCATATGTCGTTTCATTTGTGTGTAATGCTCTAGGTGCACAAGGTGCTTTACAGATGCAAGAAAAGATACAGTAATTGCCACAAAGAAATTTCAGTTGAAACACATCAAAGCAACACTGAACCCTAGACATGATAAAATGCAAGGGAGACAGAGGAATAAAGCAAGAAATAAGCCAATGTTGCATTTTATAATGCTTAGTTGATGACACAAGTATCATTAGAAAACCTCCATTGCTACCTGAATTGACAAGAAGGCCTGACCTCACTCTATTCATGCAAACCCAGTGATTTCAACGAGACTACATGAAGATAACGGACCTCATTGGGACCTTATAACCAAATTAAGAATTAAACCCTAATACATGAACTTGTCACACCAGATCCTAAGACCAGCAACTCATGGGCTGAAATATGACAGAGACTGACGTGTAACCCTGCTGCTGCCCTCAACACACCAGCTAAGAATTCAGAGGAAAAAAGGTTTCAATTCACCTTGGACAGAAACCACTAGAGCCAAGAATGAACAACAGCAAGGTTCTACCTCAGAGTACTAAGAAGCCAACTTCCTACTATTTTTTTACTATTTTTCTCTTGAAGATGGCATTTCACCAAGTACGCTCATATCCACCTACACTACAAAAATACTCTCAAAAGCTCAGAAATTTTTTCCAAGTAAAAAAATCCAAAATTCTCCATTTTCCAAAGCCACTGATTCCAGACTTACCCCTCGTATTACTGAACCTAACCAGAGTGTGGCAAACGCCTTTCGGCAGCACACCGTATCACTTTAGAACCAGCATGGAAAGGAAAAGGAGGAATCAAATCTCAGTCTTCCTGTCATATACCAACTGGCAATGTAGATTCTTCAAATAGCACTTACTGGACACTTTCGATGTTAACACATGCGGCAGAAAGGACTCCAGCTCAGTCTCCCATGTCAATATTGATTCTGCAGTGCTCATAGAGTATTTTTCCTGTCAGTTAATCCCATTGTCCAGGAAGCAGTTTAGCTGAGCGCCACTATAACTGAAGTAACACCCCGTTTGTTGCTCTGATAAAATATGCAGTTTTGTCCTGCATAACACAACTCAATTAATTCTTGTGCTATTGCCAGGTAATGCAACTAATTTAAATGAATACTGATGATATAGGTAAATTGTAGTCATGTCAGGATCTTGTAGGGCAATGCAGTTTCTCCTCCTAATTTGGACCTAATCACGTGTAATAACACTGAAACCATGCGCTTCATCATGCTGGAGATGTTGCTAGTTCTGTCCCTCCGTGCTAAAAGTAATCTGTGATGCAATATTACTGCAGCGTCAGACTCCGCAGTGTAGAGACCATCAGAGACAAACGGCAAGCTGCCAGGTAGCCAGGTTTTGGGGAGCCACCACTGAACCCAAGTTGGAGTAACAACACAACAGTACTGGGGGCCAGGAGAGGGAAAGTGTCATGAGCTGCAAGCATCTCACACAGGGCACCTTCAGAACTGTAATCACGCTTACATCCAACTAACCTTTGGGAACGGGCACAGCGAGAGGGGAGACAGCTACACTGTGTGTTATGTTCTGCATTTACACTGTCAATCACGATCTGAAAATACTTCAGCTGAGTAGCAGGCTTGCACTGGTACTCACACTGCAAGCATACGTAGCTCACGTCTTAATTTCCTTACTGACCTTTTCATAAACCAGTGCGAGTTCAGATCTTTATCTCACCTACTACTCCAGTTCTGTGGCTGAAATAGCTGATGTGTACTCTTGCTTCATGTCCTTTTCGTCCACTGCTGTCTTTAGCATAATTACTACCCACTAACTACATCTAACTTTGTGTGCAACTTCCAGCCCTTTTCGCCCTTCAGGCAAAAACCCCACCTTGCAATAAACAATTTTGCAATAAGTAGCATCAAGACAGAGCTGCAAAAACTCCACTTTGTTCAGAAACGTAGAGGAATGAGTATGATGAGCATGCGCATGCATTGCTTTGGGAATGGGCTCCTTGCTCACACAGTACCTTCACTGACTGTAGGCACACTCTTCACAGCATTTAGGAACCATAACACGTTTGAAGCAGCACACACTTGCTTCTTATTCCGCATCCTCTGTAAATGAGAGGTATTCCTTCCCTTTTCTGCACAGAGTATTCTGCCTCACAAGACAAACACTGTTCACAACATCAAGACACACATCTTCCCATACAGGATACTTGCTGCACTATGCTAATGGCAGTATCTCATTGCAAAGCACCTCTGTGCTACTATTGTACAGTCTAATTTATAATCACCACCTAACGTGACTGTGGTAACAATAACCCTTTTACAAGTGTCCTGCAGGAACTTGCAGCATCTTCACAGGAACTATCAAAAAATTATTATCAGTATTGTTTCATCTAATCCACACTTGGTTAATAATGTTATTACAGCACATTAAAAGTACACAGGTTGCTTACCCCTCTTTGAGCAAATTCCAGTAATAAGTGTTGCAAAAATAGCAGGATTCCTAACAGTCACATCACAGAGCAGCAGATCCTGACTGTGTACCTATCCCAGGTGCCCTACGTTCAGACAAATGAGCCTTCTCTGCTGATTGCATTCACAGCTGTAAATACCCCTACGCCATTACTCATTTTACTTCTTTTACATACACAATCTTCTGCAGCTGTTACAACTGGTGTCAGGTGCACGCTCTAATACAGAGCTTGTAGATCGGCTTGCTCTTAAACCTGCATGTAAGAACCAGGAAATTCTGGAGACACGTTTAGTAGAACCTTTTCCTAACTTCAGTGTACTAACAAGCTTAGAAACCATGCATGTTCATGCACTACTATTTTAAAGAAAAGTTATTGTGACATGCTGTCCTGTTATAGTTCATCAATCCCCACAATTTAGATTTCACTTCTACAAACCTAACAAAAAAGGCCTATTAAGTTTATTACATTTTATGTAAGGCAAACCGAAAATTCTCTAGTAAAGAGCACTCTAAATGGATTTTGACTCCAGAAAAGAAACTACTATTCCTTTTCTCGTTGGGGCAAGCAATGACGCTGCTCCAGGACAGGGGGTTTCCAAGAAGCGCTGCAGCACCTTACAGATAGAGAGTACTCTTGGGTGAAGACGCTGGTGAGGCACCACCGTTGGGTGGGTTTGCACACACACAGACAATAAAAGCAATTTGCACGCTCAGGTATTACCGGGGCTGTTTGTATTCGGGATCCTCACACAAGAAGTTGTCCAGCTGGGCCCGTCCGGAGACGCGCGGGCCCCGCCGATGAGCGGTGCCGGGGGGCTGCGGTGCGCGAGGCCGCCCCCGGCTTCAAGAGCCCCCCGCAGCCCCCTCCCCTGCGGGAGTAACGCCGCTCCGGCTGCGACACCGCGGCCCCGGCCTCGCGCTACAGGCGGACGCGACCCTCACAGCGCCCCCGGCCCGGCCGCAGCTCGGCGGACCCCGCGTGAGGGGGCTCGGGCCCC